>JAUUEI010380847.1:0-12533 GCA_032274625.1 Depressigyra globulus
CGGTTGCACACCACAATTAATTTCTCCATGCATTTCAGTTATAATAATACCTCAGATTAAATTTGGTGAAAAATAATGTTATCACAAGAAAAAAGTGACTACCACTTTTTGAATCTAACATCTCTTGCCAAATTGCATGAAAAACCCCAATTCAGGTTGATCATAAAAATGTTCAGTTATCCACCCATAGGGGCAGGATCTAGCAGGTTAAGTGCTCCCTCGAGGTGCCGCGGTCACAAGATCGAACCTCGGTGAACCCATCAATTGGGCTTTATTTCTGTTCCAACCAGTGCACCACAACTGGTATATCAAAGGCTGTGGTATGTATTGTCCTGTCTATGGGAATATGCATATAAAAAGATCCCTTGCTGCTTATCGGAAAGTGTAGCCTATGTGGCAGCAGCTGGTTTCCTCTAAAAACATATGTCCGAATTACCATATGTCTGACACGTCCAATAGCGGATGATAATAAAAATCAATAAGTTTAACAAAAATACATACATACTGTGGATGGATGGGATATCTTACAAGTGCATGGCAACCGTAAAAAAATAATTTATTTCCATGCATACAATTGAGCTTGTGGGCTCCCATTACTTCCTCCCAGCACACAAAGCTTTTAGTGTTTCTGATTGTTTGGTTTGGCACTTTAAGCTGATGTTTTAAGATGGGAGTCTGAGAGTAGGAACTGGCTGTAGCAGGTGGAAACAATACATTATAATGCTGTCAATCACAAAACTCTTTACATTGTTTTGACAGTAATTTTTGGAATTTATTTTTCAACATGTAGACAGCAAATATAAATCTCTGTACACATACGGTGGTGAATCCAGAAAATCCATTTGGGGGACAGTGAGGGAGAGAGGTTGCACGACCGTTTAATTAGTTGTTTCTCGGATTCTCAAACGCAAAAATAAGTGGGTGGAATTATACATATACCTGTATATAACGGTCACGCACGGGACCTGACAAAAGTGGCCGTTATAGACAGGTGACCGATATATACAGGTAAAATAAAGCAGGAAATGCATTGATGTAGACCTAATAAAAGTGGCTGTTATAGGCAGGTGACCGTTAGACCAGGTTCGACTATATAAAAAGTCACAAAATATAGGGGGAGCCCAAGTCACTAGAACCCCACTTAGATCCACCACTGATATAAATATTATAGTCAAGTCAATTTGTTTCACGTGCACATTCAAAGCAACCTGTAATAGTGCATGCCTGTCCTGGGCACACATTTAAGCTATCTGAACTGTCTGTTAGTGGTTAGTATTAACCCTATTAGAGGTTAGAAACAGAAGAGGATGTAGTGGCCTTACACTTACCCACTGAGCCTGTAACAACCTGCTCTGGGTTGGAGCCAGTACCAGGATACGAACCCTTTACCTATCAGCCTGTTGTACGCTGGCTTAGACCAATACACCGCCGAGGCTGGTATAGTCAAATATTTGACATTTATATATTTAACAAAATTGTTTAAATTGCGACCGAGAAGCAGAGCTGAAGAAATGTTAATATTCACAAAATGTGTTTGTACACTACTCAATGTATATGAATAAAAATTTTGTTTTGTTTAATGACACTAATAGAGTACATTCATATATTAACCATTGGCTTTTGGAGGTTAAACAACATGGTCATTTAGTTTATAGATAGTCAGAGGAAACCTGCTACATTTTTCAGTTAGTAGCAAGGAAACTTTCATATGCACTTTCCCCACTGACAGGACATCACATACCATGGTATTTGGTATACAAGTCGTGGGGCACTGGTTGGAATGGGGGAAAATACAATTGATAGGTTCACTAAGGAGGTTTGATCCTGTGACCTCAGAATCTCAAGCACGCGCTCAACTGACTGAAATAGATCTGGCCCCACTGCAGGTGAAAAGTTTGTTTTATTTAACGACGCCTCTAGAGCACATTGAGTTTTATTTTATCATCGTCTATTGGACGTCAAACATGATAATTCTGTAATATGTCTTTTAACAGAGGAATCCTGCTGCTGCCACATAGGCTACTCTTTCCAATAAGCAGCAAGGGATCTTTTATAGGCATTTTCCCATAGACAGGACAATACATACCTAGGCCTTTCGTATACCAGTCGTGGGGCACTGGTTGGAATGAAAAAAAGTCCAATCGATGGGTTCACTGAGGATGTTCGATCCTGCGACCGCGGCATTTCAGGCGAGTGCTCAACCGACTGAGCTAGATCCCGCTCCTCAACTGCAGGTGAATATTCCAAATTGTGATGAAGAACCACCATAGCAAGTTAATTTTTAATCAGCAGTTGACTATATTATGGTTTTCCATGTACCTAGACCATGTTTTCAATCAAACTGTACAAGATGCTATTTCAGCCGAGGGCAGGGGTTATGAAAACTAATTAACTGCCAATATTAACATTTTCATAAATAGCTGGCAAGTGGTAGAACACATTAATGCCAGATGGTAATGAGAGAGAAAATGTGGATCTAACATTAATGCAGTTACATGTAGAACATATAAATCCTGTGTGACAGTATTTATAATTTGTAGAAAGAGGGGCGGGATCTAGCTTAGTCGGTTGAGCGCTTGCCCGAAGTTGCAGGATCGAACCTCCTTGGTGAACCCATTAATTCTATGGGAAAATGCATATAAAAGATCCCTTGCTGCTTATCGGTAAGAGTAGCCTTTTCCTCTAAAAAAGATGTCAGAATTAGCATATGTTTGACATTCAATAGCCGATGATAATAAAAATCAATGTGCTCAAGAGGCATCGTTAAATAAAACAAACTTTACTTTGTAGAAAGATAACATGATTTTTCCATGACCAAAAATATTTGTTCAGGACCATTCTTCAATTAGTAGGTATCTCGATGGGATGTAAATAATGTACATAATCAATGGGTACGGGCAGCGCGGCCCAGTGGTATAGTGCCTGCCTGATGCGCAGTCGGTCTAGGATCAATCCCCGTCAGCTAGCCACTGGGTTTTTTCTCTCGACGTAATCATGCGTCTGACGCCGATATAACCGTATTTACATTTGTAAATTAAAATGTGTTGAGTGTGTCGTTAAAAAAATAAAAAAAAATAATAATAATAATCCATGGGTTACCTAATCGGCTACCTCTAAAAATATTTTTAGCGCGTACATAAAGTTGAATAAAATACAATGGCTAACATTTTATAAAACAGTTTCTTAAATGCTTGTTAAACTAACGAGGTCATCATAGTTTTCATTTTACAACGTTAAGTATCATTGCGTAACCCACTCGTAACGATCGTTCGCGTGAAATATTGTGGCCTGCACTCAGCAAGATCCTTATTTCCCATGTGGGCGGTGAGATGCCGGTGAATATATTTTCTATCTTCCCACTGGGAAAGAGAAGCTATCTTTGCCCGTTCTGATGTCATAACGTTGGTTTGGTTACGTCATCAGCAGGGTTCGAATTTCACTACGGCACCGGAGGCAATTGCTGTCTTTGCCCTCCTTTCTTACTGTTATGCCCCGGAAATCTGACAGTGTTGACAGCAAGAAACATGCTTAATGCCCTACCTGGTTTGCTGCCATGCCCTTCACTTACTCTTTCCAATCACAAGGCTAATGACACCATTCTGTTGTTATTCTACTTTCGAAATTGTTTTTATTATAAATGGGTTTCGGTAATGTAAGTTGCCTTGGTGCCCCTCTTTTAGGACACTAAAACATTTCATCACTTTCTTATTATTTTGTTAATCAACTCCAAAAGGTTTATGCATTTTAATCCTGCAGGTTTTTTTTATATATAAAGTCAAACCTGTATATAATGGTCACCGACGTGACCTGACAAACGTGGCTGTTATAGGCAGGTGACCGTTATGTACAGGTGGGCGTTAGACTATATATATATGTGTTTCACTGCTCCGGACAGAGATACAAGATTAAACACAAAATTGAAATCTATTATTGAATTAGCAGATCTGCTATATGCACTTTCCTAATAGACAGGACAGCACATACCACAGCTGTTGATATATATGTCATGGATATGTATATAAAAGAATTTACTTACCTTTACGTTTAGATCATGTCGTGTAAGGTGTTAAGCTAGTTAAACATATAGATGTCAGACAGACAGTGTGTTCCATGTTTGAAAGGTTTACTCAATCAATAACGTATTCAGTATAACAGCCCCTGTTAGGTATGTACAGTATGTGACGGCCATAGGTAACATTTTCAAACGATTACTTGATCACTATGTATATCTTTTCATCTGGAAAACCTACCTGTACTCTAGTTTCAGGGGGGGGGGGGGGGGCTTGCCTGAGATTCAAGGGTCGCAGGATCAAATCTCTTTAGTAGACCTATCGAATAGGCTTTTCCTCATTTCAATCACTGTACCACGACTGGTATACCAAAGGCTGTGGTATGTACTGTCCTGTCTATGAGAAAGTGCATATAAAAGATTCCTTGCTACTAATGGGAAAATGTAGCAGGTTTCCTCTGATGTGTCAAAATTACCACATGTTTAACATCCAATAGCCGATGATAACAAATTATTGTGGTGTTGATAAACAAAACAAACTCTTAACCAACCTAGTACCAATCACGAAGGATGGAACATATATTTCATAATCATATTTGTAAATTACAGGTTGGTAGGTACTGGGTTTTAAGGGCTCAGTGGGTAGGTGTAAGGCCACTACACCCTCTTCTCTCTCACTAACACTAACATTTACTAACAATTAATCACTGTCCTGGACAGCCAGCCCAAATAGTTGTGTGCCGGGACAGTGTGCTTGAACCTTAAATGGATATAAGCACGAAAATAAAGTTGACATGAAATGCCTTAATGACAAGTAAATACCAAATTAATATTATAACAACAGTGGAATTCAATAGTAACTGTAAAATAAAAATCATTATCAACAAATATACACAATTCCCATTAAATGCAAACAAAATATATATATATATATATATTGAGATTTAATTTTCATCAACAGGTACAATACTTACATTACAGGTAAGCTAAAATCAGGGTTGAAATATTTCTCTCGGTGGGTAGAGGACTGATTTGACTGCGGTATTGGTGGACACACACAAAGAACCTGATTAGAGTGTTCAGTGAGCAGAACACATGAAATGTAGCACAGGTAAAGAGAATGTCTGCATCATATTGATCAAAGAAACAAAACACCTGGATCTCGCGAGGCCCAGTTGAGGATGCGTAATGGTCGGAAAGGAAAGGAAGGTTTGTCCAGGTTAATCAGCAGCTATTAAAGTCTGTAAGGTACTGGGTTCGCATCTCGGTACTGGCTCCAATCCAGTGTTTAACAAAAAGGTTTTATTTAACGACACCAGTAGAGCACATTGATTTATTAATCATCAGCTATTGGATATCAAACATGTGGTCATTTTGACAAATAGTCAGAGGAAACCTGCTACAATTTTTTCATTAGTAGCAAGGGATCTTTTATATGTACTTTCTCATAGACAGGACAGTACATGCCACAACCTTTGGTATACCAGTGGTGGTACAGTGGTTGGAATGAGGAACAGTCTATTCAATAGGTCTACCAAAGAGGTTTAATGTACTTTTATCTCAGACAGGATAGTACATACCATGATGTATCTCAGACAGGATAGTACATACCATGGTCTTTGGTATACCAGTTGTAGGCCACTGGTTGGAACAGAACAAAGCCCAATTGATGGATGCACTGACTTTGGGCAAGAAAGAACATAAAATACACTTGTCTGTGGGCAAGTGTGTTTTAAAATACTTTTTCAGCCCCTGCTATAATTCCCCATCGATAGCCATGTTAATTACGAAAGGAAAGACTGGGGCGGATCTACGGGGGGTCCGGACCCCCCTCAAATTTGAGAAGTGCCCATTTTTATTAAGGATTTTGTTGTTATTGTTGTTGTTGGTGGTGTTGGTTTTTTCAATAGTGCCGTTTCATGTATGCTGCCTTTTTTTTGTCTTGGACCCCCCCCCCCCCCCCCACAAACACACCAGAAAAGCTGGATCCACTCCAGAAAGATGAAATAAAAGAACCGACTTACGTATCAAAGAGTCTACATGTTCAGTACGTGATGGTAAATCTCTCAATGTCTTCTGTTGATGACCACACAGCTCCGTTGTGATACTAGAACCTCGTTCTGCAAGTATAGTGAAAGTAAAGTTTGTTTTATTTAACGACGCCTCTAGAGCACATTGATTTTTATTATCATCGGCTATTGGATGTCAAACATATGGTCAATCTGACATATGTCTTTGGAGGAAACCTGTTGCCACCATATGGGCTATTCTTTCCGATAAAACTGCTACATTTTCCCATTAGTAACAAGGAATCTTTTATATGCACTTTCCCATAGACAGGATAGTACATACCACAGCCTATTGTATACCAGTCGTGGGGCACTGGTTGGAACGGGAAAAAAGCCCAATCGATGGGTTCACCGAGGTACGATCCTGCGACCGCAGCACCTCAGGCAAGCACTCAACCAACTGAGTTAGATCTCGCCCCCGCAAGTATAGTATTTATTTATTTCACATTTATTTGTAATTAATGATGAATTATTTGCCAACACTGTGAACATTGCCCAAAGTTATGCAACTTTTATACTCATAAACATCATTATTGAAATAAAATCTTTTTTTAAGACCTATATTAACATGACATGACTGCCAGATGTCCAGTATACACCAAAAAGGAACTGAATTTCTGAGCTCCTAACTTACTCGTCACATTTAAGGTCTCAGTTTATGTCTGAACCATTTTGCCAACCCTCTGAACTCAAATCTTGAAAGAAACACTGGGTCACCTCCTAAAAGTGTCTTTTGAAGCAAGGAACTTTGACAGGGACTCTTATTTATTTTTAGTTTTAACTTAATATCCTATTACAGGACTCCCAAAATTTCTCAAAAAAGTTCAAATGACCCCAATGGAGAAAGTCCAGTGAGAACCCTATATACTTTCAACAGCTAAAATGTAATTGGTTGAAAATATAGTAATTTTAATTTTTAAATCTCCAAAAATAGGTTAAAAAAGATTTAGAGATGGGACAATATTTGTGGGTTGATAGGTTTAGGTTAAACACATATTATTTTTTCACTCAAGGGTGGAATAGTACAAAATAGCTTTGTTAAATCAAATTTTCAAGTTATTATCTTGAAATTTCAGGTTACTAACGTGATTTTTCAAAATAATAATTTGAAATTTCAAAATAGTACCTCAAAAATTTGCGTTACTAACATGATATTCCAACTAAATATCTCGATAGGCCATAATGCTCTCCCATAAAATAGCCCTATCGCACATTGGTATAAAATGAAGGATCTAGCCTCCCCAACCCTCATCTTGTAGACAAAAAAAAAAAAAAAAAAAAAAAAACCATTTAAGGAAAATGTTAAAAAGCTACATTTTAAACATTTATTTTATAATGAAACCATTCCTTAAAATGGCTTAAACTAAAAGTATTTGTATACAAAGATAAATACACACACAGCCAAAACAAGACATTCTACAAGTCACAGTCATGTAGAAAAGATTGATTAAATTATTAATATGACATTTTATCAATTGCAGATCTATGTAAAAAAAAAAAAACATCAAAAAAAAATCAATAAGTTAAGCAAATACACAGCTCAAATTACTGCAACTTAATAAGCTTCATGGAAGGATTTAATCAAAAGCAAAATATACTGACAACTAGAATGTAAAGGATTATCAAAAGTAAGGGGGGAGGGGAGAGTAATTTTTGTTTCACATACTACATCATAGCACATTTTAAACTGATCCTAAGGCCCATCACAGGAACGGGTGGAGGTATAGTAATTAATCTTTTAGTTGCAGATTTTACAGAAACAATGATTTCATACACATTTACAACATGTATCTATACTCTGTGCCAACCTCAATTTAGTGCTTTTTTTGTAAATAATTTCAGTTTGACTTGAGGTAAAAAAAAAATTATAAGTGTTTTGGAAATAACAAAAGTACACTATTTTTTTGTGTGCAATTTAAAAAGAATCTGTCAAAAAAATTAATATAATTTTGTTTTTGTTGTCTGCTAATAGACAACATGATAGGGTTATAGATGGCAGTCATTATTTTTTTACTATTAGGTCAGTATATCTATTACAGCTATTTTTTTTCTGAACCGATTGTTTTTTGAGCAACTGAACATGAGAATTTCAATTATTTATAAACCATTTATCAGGGGTCGAAATATACACTATTCAGCTATTCCGCAAATAGTAAATTTCAAAACGGAATAGTAAAACAGGTTTTCCAATATTCCTCCGTGAAATTGAAAATAAAGCACGGAATACCGAAAAACCACTTGTAACTATTCCGCTTAGGTTTTTTTCCCATTACATTTTTCTGCGGAGCAAATGCTTGAGCTACTAAGATCTTTTGCATGCAGTTACTGGTACAAAACAAATGTCTTTTTGATCGAGACAAATGTGTTTTGTTCATCAAATGTGTTATTATTATTTGTTTTAATATTATCAGAAAGGATTTGAAGGAATATTACATTTTTAGACGGAATAGGGCTTTTTGCTATTCACTATTCCTTTGGGATAGTGGTATTTCTTTTTAATTTTGACCAATGTTTATTTTGTTATGAACGCGAATGTTGGCCATTATTTTTCTAACTACGTTAATTTGTTCAGAAATGAGGATCTGACTGGTTATGTTTGAAATAAAATTCTATGGTTAAGAATATTTGCTTTACAAAAAATGGTGAGTTCGCTTGTTAAATATCACGCAAATGCGATGTAACAAAGTTATTAGTCAAAACAATTTTGTGTTTCATACTGACACCAAATATTCTGCAAGCTATTGAAGACGACAGTTTCATTAAAATTAAAAAAATAAAAATAAAGTACAATCCATTTTTATTGAGAAAGTGAAAAAGTATTGTATACAATGTGATGTCATGTAGCAATTGTCTGTTTTATATAGAGAAGTGAATCTGACGTCAATTTTAGTTTGATAATAAATACATCGGACCAGGTTTTACTACGTCATAACTCTAAGACAAATTTTTTAAATATATGGCAGGGCTTCTAGAATATAGTAGCCCAACAGTCCTGGGCGCATTTCGAAGCTATCATACCTACGATTTGTTGTAACAGTGTCACGGGCTATGATGTCACAACATAAGACAAATTTACGGCTTTCTAGCACTACGACAGCTTTGAAAATATGGGCCCTGGCTAGTAATTTTCAAATGACAATGTTGGGCTAGTAATCAACTTTTGTGAACTTGCCCAGCGGCTAGTAGAAAAAAATAATAATACCTTCTCTAAATTTAGTGTTAAATAAATATAGATTTTAGTAAGGATAGCAAAATTTTAATTATGATTAGTGAATTTTGAAAATTACTGATCCCATGGCTAGTGAATTTTGTTTGAATTTCACAAGCCCTGATATGGGCACTGCTTACTAGACTTTGATAAGAATTTTAATGATGTAATTCAGTGAAAGAAAACAATGTCAATCAATATATGCTGGTGGCTGCAGATTTATAAAGTGGCGGCTCATTCTTTCAAGAATTTTTGTACCGACCAAAATGGCTCATATTTTCAAGAATTATTTGTACCTATCAAAGTGGCTCATTCTTTCAAGGATTTTGTACCTACTAAATTTCCAAATCTTTTAATTTTAATTCATTGCACACAGCCTGCCATTCTGTGAAAACTGTATACATATATATTAAATGTAAGTACATATAAATTAAAGACAAAAAGTTTTGAATAATTTAATTGATTCATTATTATTATGTATTATTTAAATCGATGTTTTAAAACCACCTACGTATGATTACTAAGACTAAGTAATGTAATATTACCATAGCATGGACATATGAAACATACTCTTACTTGTGTGTAGTCAATGTCTATTAGGTAATAGAAGATATTAATCATGATTATTCTGGGAAGGACCCCAAAACCATAAACATTTCTGGGTTTACTAATAATTCACCATTTTCCAGACATCTGAAAGTATCCATAGAAGTAACTGCAATGCATATAAACTAATAAAATAGGAGCACCATTTTTCTTTCTGTTTCAACATATATGTACAGGGGTGCACAAATGTGAAACTGTGATGGTTGCCACCACTGGTAGTTGAAATTTGGTTGCCCACCATCATCTGTTGGTTGCCCACATATTTCGTAAAACGTATATGAATATAATTTTAAACTGTCATTAAAATGAAGCACCTGATTTTAAAATGTTTTTTTACATCTCATCATGGCTCCGATTGTCCCAGTCCTAAAACTTTGATAAATTAGACTTCTATTATATATCCCCTCCTCATCATAATATAGTTTAACGCTGGGACACCCACCCCCACCCCCATACACAAAGACTACAATTTGTAAAGCTTGTCGGATGGTGTCTAAAACTTCAAACTCGGTATCACAAGTCATCAACAAAATTTTAGGTTGAAAAGAAAATATTTTGTAGCAGAAATTGGTAGGAACAAATTAATTTGGGTACGAAACATATGACATATGTCTTTTCCAAACATCTCCTTCGTAAACCATGCAAGGTAGACGCCGATTGGCTGGCAGCGTTAAGGAGGATATTGAGCAATATTATATTTATATCGGCAGTCAATCAAGGACTTGTGCAATTTGTTTATATTGTCACCGTTTGTTAGCAGCGATTGTAAAAGAAATGATTTTCTTGGTAGCCCATTGGGCAACCATTTGACAAAGAATGGTTGCCCGCAAAATTTGTTGGTTGTCCCGGGCACGCGGACAACCGATTTGTGCACCCCTGATGTATAAGTATTATGTAAAAAATAGTTTGGTGACATTTATAAAAATCCATCCACAACTATTATGGTGAGGTGGTGAAAAGTCAAAAAATGGACCTAGAATTAAATTTATTGGATTTTATTTCATAAACATTGGAATCGTCCCCAGGGTTCGAATTTCACTACAGCACCGTCGGCAATTGATGTCGCCTTACTTACCGTTATGCCCAGAAATCTAACAGTGTCGGCGTCAAGAAATATGCTGTAGTACCCTACCCGGTTTGCAGCCGTGCCCTTCCCATACATTCCAAGTTGTTGTGTATGCTTGTCCCAATCACGAGGCTAACGACACAATCTATTGTTATTCTACTTTCAAAAATGTAATTTGTCTTGGTGCCCCCTCTTTTGAAAGAAAAGTTTGACCTGGTGCTTCTGCAATTGACAATGGTGCCTTATTTTTTCTTATTAAACCGAAGGCAACACTTGCTGTGTCCCATAAAAACTGAAATTCGATTCATGCATCCCGTCTATCGATTTGATATTAGCTGACATATCCATGATCTAATTCATGATGGATAATACACGTTATTCCAGTGTTCAATTATTAAGCAAGTCCAGGAGTCCGCTACACACAACTATGTTGTCGGAATCTCCAACTTTCATAACATGCGTGTCCGACGGTCCCCTAAAATAATTGGATGGTATTATGTAATTAATAATTAATATTGAAATTTTACTCTACCAAGGTCAATGTTCTTGGCTTTAAGTTTAAATAGCTTGGCAGTATCGTGAAACAAACTTCTGCTATTGAAGAAAACAAAATCTGTTTTACTAAATTAAAATGACTTTTTGTTGGTGTAATATCAACATGAATAAACATATACATCAAAGAATTATTGGACAAAACAATGAGTGTAAAATAAATTTCATAATCATTATTTAGAGAATGTTCAATGCTACAAGGAATTCTGTCATTCCCAGGCGATCATGTAAAAGATATTACAATTTACATCCTTACTGCACCGCTTTTAGAAGGACTGCCATTCATCATATACAAAAAGTCTGTGAAAATGTCAGGCATCGAAATAAGCACCACGGCTGGTAATCTATTTACAGGTTACCACAAGAACGGACATGGTAACCTATAGGTTACCATAAATTAATCAAGTTTAATATTCAGGATGTAATATATTTTAGATGATTGCCTTGAATTGACAATCCTTCGATAGACGAGCACTTGATAGTTCATGGAGACAATCACGACGTTGTGTGGAGATTTTGTTGTTCGGATTCGTTATTTTGACCTCAATTTCATTCCGAGGCAACGGGCAGTTTTGCTCTATGGACGTATGCATTAAAGCGATAAACCTCAGCGTCTAACGACGAGGTTTATCTTGATGAACTAGGCCTGAATGTGATGGTATTTGTTATTTTGATCGCATTTTCATTCCGAGCAATTTTTCTCATAACTCTGACCTATTGACGTAAGCATCGAAGCGATAAACATCGATATTAATGCATAATAATGGCGAGGTTTATCCTGATGAACTATCCTGGCGACACCGGTTTTCGGTCGGATAAGCAAAGGATGCAAATATTTAGTAAATATGAAGTAACATTCAACTGATGTACTTATCCAATGATGCGATAGTTTACTCTGTAAAACAGTGATCGTCTATTATAAACAGCGTAGCATTGTTTAGAAATCTACCCGATTAGTTGTACAGTTGAAAGCGTGGTATTTTTGCAGCGACACCGGTTTTCGATCGATTCATTGGTTGTCTA
>JAUUEI010386402.1:0-12487 GCA_032274625.1 Depressigyra globulus
CTTATGGAGGCGCCTATGATGTGATGAATTCCAAGCACATTGGTGCTGACTTTAATTTTGCTTGGCCTTCTGCGGAGATAGCCGTTATGGGTGCCAAAGGTGCTTCAGAAATTATTTTCCGAAAGGAGATTAAATCTTCAGATAATCCAGTAGAGGTACTTGCGCAAAAAGAAAAAGAGTATGCAGCGAAATTTGCAAATCCTTATCGTGCGGCGGCCAGAGGATTTATTGATGAAGTCATTAAGCCAGAAGAAACTCGACGAAAATTAATTAAAGCTTTTGCCGTTTTGGAAAATAAAAAAGTGGTACATCCCAAAAAGAAACATGGCAACATGCCGCTATAAAAGAAGAGGGAATTCAGTTACCTGAATCCACCTCTTCTGAACAATGCTCTAGGATAAATACTTAATATAAAGGGGTTAATCGATTACATTTTTATCAAAAATAATAGGTCTTGAACTGCCATTGATGTAGTACGCTTGACCATCTTCAATGTAGTATAATTTTAATTCGTAGCTACTTCCTTGCTTCTCTTGTGTATTGATGAACACCGTTTCTTGGGCATATCCTGGATAAGAAAAAGAAAGTCCTTTTGTGTCTTCTGAATCTGGATACATCCTATTGGATTCGATATAGGAAATCGCTTCTCCTGTATCCATGTCAACAATTCTCCACTCAAATTTTGAATCTAATAACAAAGCAGGAACAGCATTTTGTAGGTCAAAATTGATAACAGTGTATTTCCAATTACGTCCAGATTCCTTTAGCTTTTGAACGCTATCTCCGTCTCTAGAAGCTTTTACAGATACGCCTCTATAATCTACAATGGTTTTATCCATAATGTTTTTTAGATTAGCCATCTTATTAGCTACAATAGCTTTTTCTTCAGTCTTCTCTTCTACTATGTTTAAATCTTTCTTTGAAGTGATAGACATATAGTTAAGCTGAGCAACTTGATTTTCAAGCTCGTCTAGCTTAGCCAATAAAGCTTTTTGTTTCTTGGAAGAAGCCTTCTTTACTTTTTGGAAAGTCTTAATTTGGGACTTGACAAAATCCAATTCTTGTTGACGAATTCTTAATTCATCTTCAACAGCCTTTAGACTCTTTTTGCTTTTCTTAACTGCTTTTCTAAGACTGAAAAGGTCATTTTGCAAAATATTAAGGCTATCCTTCACCAAGTCTAACTCCATCGCTAGCATATAATTAGAGGAGTTCAACTCTTCAATCTCTTGTGCTTGATCGTCAATTGTAATGGCTTGCTCTTTTGTAAGATGCGTTAAGTGATCAACTATCTTTTCGTAAGAGACAATACTGCTATGCTGAAAAGCACTTACAGTTAGTAGGCCTACAATAATAGTGGCCGCTGTGAATAATTTAATGTTAGTTCTCATTGGTATGGTCTGTTTTAAATAATCAATGTGTGTAAGCTGATTATTCGTTTTCATATTAGTTATTTCAAATATTATTCCAAAAAATGATTTTTAGAATTTTTTAATATGTTTTTTTCCTTGTTTTGGGTGATCTGCTCTGTGAACTATGCAGCAAAAGGCTTGTTATGGTTGGGATTAAACAGAAAATATGGCAGAAATAATAAAATGGGATGTAGATGGAATGTCTTGTGTAAATTGTGCGCAGTCTATCGTTTCTTACCTGGAAGAATCTAACTTGGATAAGGTGCATGTCGATTTTGCATCTGGTAAGGTCGCTTTTCAACTTACCGATGAATCACCCACTTTGGAGCAGTTAAAGCGCGGTTTGAAGCGTATTGGCTATGAAGTTTTGTCTAAGGATTCGACGCCCAAATACTGGACCATTGAACGAAAATTGATTGTCTCTGCTATTTTTACACTACCACTCGTGATTGGACATTTCTTGATGATGGCTGGGGTTACGCTTGGTTTTTTAGGCAACCATTGGGTACAATTTGCGCTCAGTTTACCGGCTATTGTTATCGGTCTCAATCATTTTGGTAAAAGTGCGATAGGGTCTTTGCGTGGCGGTGTTCCCAATATGGACGTTTTGGTTTTTGTGGGTGGATTGGCAGCGACCGTTTATAGTTTAGTAGGGCTTGCGCTAAATGAACCCAATTATATCTTTTTTGAAACAGCTGCTTCCATTTTTACACTTGTGTTGTTAGGCAATTGGTTTGAGCATCGATCTGTTAAGCAAACGACCTCAGCATTGTCGGCTTTGCAGGACTTGGTACCGATGGTCGCCAAAAAAATAATGCCTTCTGGGGCGTTGGTTGAAGTTTCGACAGATGAGCTTCAACTCGGTGATGTCGTTCAAGTAAATGAAGGAGATAGTATTCCTTGTGATGGGAAAGTAACGAGTGGTTTTGGGACAGTAGATGAAGCGATGATAACAGGGGAGAGCTTGCCCGTAGAAAAATCTGAAGGACTAAAAACATATGGAGGAACGATATTACAGGAAGGTAATATTCAAGTAAAAGTGGTGGCTGTTGCGGAAAGCTCCCTGCTTGGGAAGATTATTGACTTAGTAGAGAAAGCCCAAAATGATAAGCCACCCATTCAAAGATTGGCAGATAGAATAAGCGCCATTTTTGTACCGGTTGTGATTGGTATTGCGTTATTGACCTTTTTGATTTCTTGGTTAGGGTTTGACATTCCAGCGACAAGGGCATTGATGAATAGTATTGCTGTTTTAGTTATTTCCTGTCCTTGTGCGATGGGGTTGGCAACACCTACAGCGGTGATGGTCGGAGTCGGACGAATGGCCCAACAAGGAATCGTCATTAAAGGAGGCCAAACAGTAGAAGTCCTAAAAGATATTGAAAATGTTGTTTTTGATAAAACAGGAACATTGACTACAGGTCATTTTAAAATTGCCCATATTGATTATTTGAGAGCGGATTCAGAACGGGTACATCAAATTATATTGGAGCTAGAATCGAAGTCTTCGCATCCTTTGGCGATGAGCTTGGTAAAAGAAATAAAAAGTAAAATTAAAAATCCAATAACAGCTCTAGGATTAGAAGTTACGGAGAAAAAAGGAGTTGGAATATTGGGGAAATCAAAAAATGGAAATACTTTTCAATTGGGTTCAAAGCGAATTTTGGCGCAAGCACCTAGTAAGGAGCATGACTTGTACCTTACGGAAAATGGGCAGTTATTGGCTACGATTGATTTGAAAGATGATATTAAAGAAGACGCTCGGGAAGTGGTGCAATTCTTTCAAAATCAAGGAGTTAAGGTAATTATGCTTTCGGGTGATAGACGGGAAAAAGTAGAGAAAGTCGCTAAGGAATTGGGTATTTCGACTTTCTATGCAGAACAATTGCCAAAAGAAAAATTAGATAAAATAGCAGAACTTTCAGCGCAAGCACCGACAGCGATGGTAGGGGATGGTATTAATGACGCCCCTGCTTTGGCGCAAGCAACTTTAGGTATTTCGATGGGGCAAGCATCAGCTGTTGCCATAGAATCTGCACAAGTAATATTATTAAATGATAAGCTTTCTTCTTTAAAAAAGGCTTTTCAAATTGGTAGAATTACAGTCAAAACAATTAGAGAAAATCTTTTTTGGGCTTTCGCTTATAACATTGTTGCGATACCGATAGCGGCGCTAGGATTTTTGAACCCAATGTGGGGTGCGATGTTTATGGCGTTTTCGGATGTGGTGGTTATTGGTAATTCTATCCGCTTGAAAAGACGAAAAGTTTGATGGTATAATAATTCTAACGAATAACAATCTCTTTAATAAATTCTTCGCCTAACTCTTTATTCAAAATGTCAATGAGCTTGTCTTTCGACATAGAGAGTTCGTTCTTCAATGGAGCGGAAGTAATTCTCAAATAAAGCACTCGCTTCTTGAGGCTAATGTCAGTGGTATAACTATCAATCATTTTGCCCATTAGCTTGACCCACGAATCCTTTAATTTGGCTTCATAAAGTTTGGGTTTCAAATTGTGTTCTTTAATAAACGATTTGAAAATTTCTCCTAGATTATTTTTGTCGTCATCCATTAGGTTACGGTAAATAATTCTTTGATGTAAGTTCTGCTTCTCTTTTTTATTTCAGGGTTGTACCTTGCCAAGAATTGATGAAAAATACCATCTTCCATTTCTGGTCGAGCGGTTAACGTCTGAACCCCTAACTTATTTAATCTGACAAATAATTCGTTCAAAATAGCTTCTTCCAATCCTTTGCCTTTTAGTGTTGGATGCACCACTAATAACTGGAGCGTAGGAGATTTTACTTGTTTGGCGGCTTTGGAAATATGGAATTGACCGAAAGGTAAAAGTTTGCCATTCGCTTTTCGGTGTGCTTCCGCAAAAGAAGGTGTTGCAATACCAATGGCCACTAATTTGCCTGATTCATCCCCTATAAAAATTGTCAAATCTGTATGGATATACGGCAATATTTGTTTCTGAAAATAATTGGCTTCAGCCAATGTTAATTCCGCAAATCCATCTTCTGGAGTGTAAATGGATTTGAGCAAAATAAAACTCTGTGTCAACAAGCTCTTTAATCCATTCTTTTTGGGAATTGCAAGTATTTGTAAACCAGGGTCTGCGAAGAAATTATTGGACGTCGCCGTCGGAATGGTAATCTCTAATTCCTCATATTCTTTGTAGTAAGCATAGCCTAAAGAATCCAAATGCTTCGGATAATATCCATGATTGAATGACGTAAAGATACTGCCCATTTTTTCATTTCCTTCATACAAAAGGCCTACTTGCTCGAATGTGGAGACAGCCATGGGACCTACAAGCTGGGTCATGTCTCGAGCTTTGGCCCAATCTTCAATATACTTAAAAAGTTCCTTTGAAACATGGATGTTGTTGATGAATTCTATGTAGCCAAAATGAGCTTGTTGCAGATTTTTTACTTCATTTTGAGCTTGGTTAATGGCTACAACCGCACGACCTACAATCTTGTTTTTGTGATAAGCTAGAATCAATTTGAGCTCTCCATGCGCGAGCATAGGGTTCTTTTTTGAGAGTACAATCTTTTCGTTTTGAATAATTGGTGGAACCCAATATTTATTATCTTCATAGTGATTGAACACTAATTTGACAAAACTATTTAATTCCGACGATGAGCTAACTTCCTTAATTCGTATATCCATTTGCTTATTTCATTCTGCAAAGACAAAATTATCTAAAATAAATGAATTGAGGGGCTTCTTTGGCGGTTTTCTTTGTGTAAATAGTACTGTATTTTGACGGTAACCTATGTTAAAGTATGATCTATCGTGTTAAAAGGATTCGGTTTGACACAAAAAGGGGCATGACCGCTAAACCATACCCCCGTAATTATTGGTAACCTTTGAATATAACTAAGAGGCATTAAGCGATCAAAATGTTGCCTAGATTGGAAAAGAGCAAAAATCTAACTACTTTTGAGCAAAAAAGAATGAGTCTAAAGCTGGCGCAATATTTTGGACGGAAAAGCCGTCTTTCTGGTGTAATTATATTTTATACCTTAATTGTTGATTAAAATGCGGATATCTATTTCAAAAAGAAAGCGGAATGCTTTGCTCGTAGCCCTTAGTATTTTTCTAATTTGGTTTTATTTTGCGTTGCCGAAACCGTTATTTTCAGATCCTGTTTCCGTGGTGATAGAAGATGAAGCGGGTCATTTGCTCGGTGCAAGATTGGCTGGAGATGAGCAATGGCGCTTTCCGATGATTGATTCTGTGCCTATTAATTTTGCGCAAGCTATTATCGCTTATGAAGACAAACGTTTTGACAGGCATCTTGGAGTGGATTTTAAGAGTATAGGTCGGGCGATAAAGCAAAATCTGAGCACTGGAAAAGTGGTGAGTGGAGCAAGCACGATTCATATGCAGGTGATGAGACTTGCACGAAAAAATAGACGAAGAACTTTCGTACAAAAAATAATTGAAAGCCTTTTGGCGCTTAGATTGAATCTGGGTTATTCTAAAAATGAGGTCTTGCGCTATTATTCTTCTCATGCTCCTTTCGGTGGAAATATCGTTGGGTTAGAAGCCGCATCTTGGCGATATTATGGAAAGTCACCGAATTTACTATCCGTTGGTGAAGCAGCTGTTTTAGCGGTACTTCCTAATAATCCGTCCTTGGTTCGCCCAGGCAAAAATGAAAAGATACTTTTGCGAAAGCGAAATGGCCTGTTAGATAAACTCTATGAAAATAGACAAATAGATTCCACTTCGTGGGTCTTAGGGAAGGAGGAGCCGTTACCGGGAAAACCACTTGCGCTTCCAAGTATAGCTCCACATTTATTGAATTTTATCCTTGCGGAAAATACAAAATCTAAGAAACCCCAAACTCGGTTTAAAACAACAATCAAACAATCGCTACAGAAAAGAATTAATAGAATTGTGGATTTACAATTAATTCGACTGAAGGCAAGTGAGGTTAATAATTGTTCCGTTTTAGTATTGGACGTCGAAACAGGTAATGCACTAGCTTATGTAGGTAATGCCATCAATACGGGTTCTGCCCATGGAGCAAGGGTCGATGTCATTCAAGCGAATCGAAGTCCAGGTTCTATATTGAAACCCATATTATCTGGCCTTTCTATGGATGAAGGTTTAGTTACGACTAAAAGTTTTCTTCAAGATATTCCTACGCAATATGGCCAGTATCATCCCGAGAATTTTAATCGAAAATATTCTGGAGCTTTGCCTTTGGATCAAGCGCTGATACGTTCATTGAATATTCCTTTTGTTCGATTGTTGAAACAATATGGAGTGGGTAAATTTCATCATAAATTAAAGCAAGTTGGATTGAAAAGCTTGACACAACCCGCTGATTATTATGGTTTGACGTTGGTGCTAGGTGGCGCGGAAACATCTCCTTGGCAGATGGGTGGAAGTTATGCCTCCTTGGCAAGAACTTTAAATCATTTTTATGATTATAATGGTCAATATAATTTGAATGATATACATCCTGCTAGATATTTGGCGCAAGCAAAAGAAAAAACAATACTATCAAATTCGGCACCGGTAATGACCGCTGGATCAATCTGGTCTATTTTTAATATTATGAAAGCTTTAAAGCGACCCAATGATGAAGGTAATTGGCAGCGCTTTGGTTCGGGTCGTGCTATCGCTTGGAAAACAGGTACGAGTATTGGGTTTCGAGATGCTTGGGCGGTTGGTTTGGATAGAGATTTTGTGGTCGTTGTGTGGGTTGGAAATGCAAACGGAGAGGGTAGAGCTGGCCTGACTGGCGTGCGGATGGCTGCGCCTATTTTGTTTGATGTTTTTCGTCAATTGCCGCAAGGGCAGTGGTTTGATGCACCACATGATGAGTTAGTGGAGAAAGCAATTTGTAAGCAGAGTGGATATATTGCGACACCAAATTGTCCGGTTGATACTTTATTAGTTGTAGATACGGAGCAAGATCTTCCGATTTGTAGATATCATCAAGCTGTTTTTATAGATCCCAAAACGAAATTGCGTGTGACAAGAGATTGTGCCAATCCAAGTGAAATAGAAAAAACTATTTTATTTTCTTTGCGCCCGATGGAAGCTTATTATTATAAATTACATCATCCGGAGTATAAAGGTTTACCACCTTTTAAAAAGGGTTGCGAGCCTAGTAATTATAGCGCCATGCAGTTGATTTATCCTAGAAAGGCAAGTAAGATTTATGTGCCGATAGGTTTAGATGGAAGTCGGGAGAAAACGATATTTGAAGTAGCTTATGATTATCCAGAGAAAGTGCTTTATTGGCATTTGGACAAGAAGTTTATTGGAAAGACGCAGCATTTTCATCAAATGGCCTTAGACCCTAAAGACGGTGCTCATATCTTAACAATTGTGGATAAAGATGGAAATAAATTAGTACAAGAATTTGAGGTATTAAGTAGATAAAAAAAAAGAGAGCGAATCCCTTTCGGGAAACGCTCTGCTAAAGTAAACAACAACTTCTTTTTCCAATACAAATCTGTTCTCTATTTGCTTACTTTTATCTTCGGATTTCTAAATGTCCTTTGAATACTCTATTTTCGGTATCATTTAACTTGATTACATAGAAGTATGTTCCATCAGGAATTATTTTTTCACTTACCCAATTGCCATCCCAGTCATTGGTGTATCCTATGCCTCTATAAACTCGATTACCCCAGCGGTTATATACTTCAACAACATTGTTGGGATACTTTTCAATATTAGCAATATAGAATACATCGTTGGCGCCATCACCATTTGGAGAGACCGCAGAGAAGACTTTAATATCATCGCAGAGTATGCAAATATTAATAAAAGCTTCGTCGCAGCCATTGTTATTACAAACAATGTATTGGATGTTTTCATCTCGTTCACATACTTCATTATAAGGAGTGAAAGTGATGGTATAGTCAGGATTCAAAACTAAATCTCCGTTCAAAGGAGTATTCACAAAATACATCGTGTCTATACCGCCCCAAGTCGTATCATTTGCCAAAATGTCAATGACTACTGGAGTGTTCATGTAGGTACACATGCTATCTGCATTTGCAGTAGGCAATCCGTTATATTCAACTACTTCTGTACAGAAATTTATAGTGTCGCATAATCCAAACTCATCACAGACAATGACACAAGAAGAATCGCTACCTAGTTCCATTCCGACATAATCTAGCATTTCTGTAGCATCATTATAAATATAGTCCACTGCTGTAGCAGCAGGGTTTGCACAAATATCTGTATAGCTTACAATGGCTCCTGGTAATGTTTTTCCAAAATCAAAAGTCATTTCTTGGTTGATGTATATGGTTTCCGTAACACAAGTTGTAGGGGTGTTAGGATTGTAATCTCGACAACTTACCGCTAAGTTAATAGTGTCCGCACAGACCTGAACACTATCAAATATTATTAATTCGTAAGTGCCCGTAGCTAGTGCTAATTGACTAGTACCATACATCATAGTTTTTCCGAAAGGAATAGCTAAATCAAATCCAGAACCATTAGTAATTGTAAGATTTCCGTAGGTATGGTATTTTGCACCGCCCCATAAATTTTCACTGTTATTATCAAAATACCAGTTTCCAAATATATCCCAAATAGCTAGTTGGTTTACTAAGTCGTTGACATTTGCTACCGTTGCTTGGTAAGGCGTATTGTTAACTTCCCAATTAATATCAAAAGGACCACTTTGTGCTAAAATACCTGAAATATTATAGATGCCTATTGAATCTGTATTTTCAGAAACTAAGCCATCAGATAAAATACCATCTAGCATAATATTATAATTATCTATTTTGGCAAAATTAATATTAAGTGGAAAGTTAGCTTCTAATCCACAGACTACAGTGTAACTTGCATTGTCTGTTGAAATATTAAAAATAGGGCAGGGTACCGTGTCGATTTTAGGATTCACCGTAATCGTTATGGAGTCAATGGCTGTGCAGCCTGTGTTGCCTGCTGCTGCTATCGTGTATGTGGTCGTTGTAGCTGGAAAAGCTAATGGATTCTCAATAGTCGCATCACTTAAATTTGTGTTTGGTGTCCAAGTAATAACCGTTGGAATATTGGTTGTTACTACGCCATTTATTTGAACGGTATCGCCAACTGTTATCGCCAAATCAGCGGGTAGTGTGACAGTCGGAGATTCCAAAACAATTACCGAAAGCGTGTCAGAACTAACTGGACAAGCATCACCTGTCGCAGAAGCAATTATATTCGTTTGAGCCAAAGTTGGAATAATTGTTAATGGAGTTCCAGTCCCAAGTGTATCACCAGAAGGTAAAGTTACCCAAGTAATATTATCAAAACCTTGAGCAACTAATTCAACAGGTAATCCTGCGCATAAAGAGCTCGGAACACTTGCTGAAATATTTACAATAGGGCTTCCTTTTTTATAGATATTGTGTGCGTCAAGTGGACTCGTTATAATGTCCACGGTACAAGTATTATTCGTAGCGGCACAGAATTCATCCTTTTCCCGAATACCCATGAAGGCTATGGGAAAATCCATTGAAGCACATCCAATTGGATCGGAGGTTAAGTTAAAAGTGAATGATTCTGAATTTCCGTTGGTTAGACCCTGCGGCATTAGCCATTCTAAGGTTGTGATTCCATTGTCAACGGTTATAGTAGGCTCCCCGACAGTCCAACCAGAAGAGGCTGCGCTATTGGCAATATACTCAATGCCTTGCGGTAGTAAAACAATGATTTTGTCTTTTGGTCCTGCAATAGAATCTCCTAAATTTGTGATTAGAAGACTGACAGGAAATTGACCTGAAATTGTATCGTTAAGCGTTGGTTCTATTTTATATTTATTTGCTGGATCGGGACCACTGCCTTGAATGAAATAAGGGAATGATGTAAATCCAGTTGTGTCTGTTATGTCTCCGCAAAACTCAGAACCATAGATATTCAATTGAGAAGAACGTCCACTGGAATATCCGCAATCTGATAGTATTTCAAATTGAACAACAATGGTATTGGAATCATTAGGCATTACGGTATTCACTTGATTTAATCCATTGGATACTAATCCTGGATAGGGTGCGAAAGGCTTTACCGTAAAATTGTCCCCAAAGATAGTTGAGCTTACATAAGTAGGTTCACTTCCCAACGCTACAAAAGGAGTTGATTTGGGCCAAGAGATTTTAAAACTTCCCGGAACTATTTTTAAATCTTGCGGAAGCGTAAAATCAAAATTCATATCATAGTATCTGCCCAACTGTGTATTTTTAATTTCATACTCAACTGGAATTACATCGCAGAAAGCAGTAGGGAATGCGCCAGAAGTTTGGATGATATCCAATTGAGGAGGAGAACTTTTCGCTTTCACTAGTAGTTCTGCCTCAGGGCAAAAGTTGTGTGTGGTTTGGTCAAAGGCAGTACAGTTCCAGCCACTTCTAATGGTAGCTTCCACTTCGCCACAGTCTGTTAATTGACCTGTGATAGAAATAATATTACAAATATCATTTGAAGTATTACTGCCAGATGCCCGGAGTAAACCATTGGTGTTTGCATAGAATCCACCTGTGCCATCATCGATGACAGGTAGGTTGATGACATTTCCAGGATCCGTTATATCCTCCATCTTTAAGATGTTGATGGTTGAAGATATATCCTCAATGGACAACCAACTAAAATTAGCATCAGCGTAACTTGTTGTGTTACAATGTCTTACATTCCAGTTAAATATTTTTCCATTAGCAATTGCAGTAGGACTTCCTAAATTATCTATTCCTATTTCTGGAGGATTAGAATAAGAGATATTATTTGTATTCGTGTAAATACTATCTTTTAGACATGCTCCATTACTAATATTAAAAACATGGTAATTACTCTTGTAATGAAATTTCATTCCAAAAGGATATTGGTTTAGGGGCAATGTGCCACCGCCACCGCCTCGGAGTGATTCGCATTTTGGAACGGCTATTACTCTAATTTTGAAAGCAGCTTTGTCGATATCTACAAGAGAGGGTAGTAAAGACAAAGTATCAAAAGTTGCTGCAAAATGTCCTGAATTATCCAATGTCCCAACATCATAAAAATTATTTCCATGAAAAGGATGATTGAAAAAAGAAGCTTGTACTCTTAAATCCTCAAATCCATTATGAAGTCGTAGTGCATCATAATCGAAGGTGATTGAATCTACACTAATTGCAGGTCTATGTTCATTAGGAAATTCATCACTGTAAACATTGAATACAGGGATGAGCTTATAAGTTAAAAAAGCAGTGTCACAGCCATTTGGTAAATCACTTTGATTTGGACTAGTTGTTAATGCTTTATTTTTACCTACTTTTACTTGGTCTCCATAAGTTCCGCATTTAATTTTGGCAGCATTGTTTACATAGAATCCGGCTTTTAATTCTGGCACTAGATAAAATTGACTAGGGTAAGGTCCATTGTCATTTAAAGAGAAAAATAAATGTGCTTTTACTTGGTCATTTGGTTGGATCGTAATGCCACATCCTTGAAGCGAAGCTTCTAAATTAAAATCTAGATTTTTATAAGGATCTGTTGGTGTAGTTGTTAAACTATTCTTAGGGATTTCACATGTCTTTGTAGTTGCTCCAGATGTAATTTCCAGATAGCCACGACCATATACAAAGATATCATCAGTTCCTAATTCATATAAAGGATTGGCATAGCTCATATCTATTCCAATATTATTACCACTAAATGCAGCACCAGAAAGACCATCTAAAGTCAATTTCATGGTATCACAGTTCAATGCAGATTTTCTGTTTGTCGTCAAAGGATCTATAGGTGTGGTGTAAGTTGCATCTGTAAAACCAAAAGTAGTTCTAGACATATCCATAGCTTCTGTCCGAATTGTATTATCACAACTTGGAGCAGTGGGACAGGGTGGATTTTTTACGTGAACATAAGTTCCAGAAATATTAGCACAATACCAAATATGCTTACAGTTACAGTCAGGACATGCATAACCAAATTCTCCTAACATATTTACCTCGCCATCTTGTGCCGTACAATCAGCAGTAAAAGCCAAGTTTAATTCATACTTGCCGATCATATTTTCATTTGCACTAGGTGCAAATAATACGGTCAGTGTATCATTTGACATACT
>JAUUEI010387512.1:0-12486 GCA_032274625.1 Depressigyra globulus
AGATCTAAAAAAACTTATGTCATTTATTGCAGGGAGAGTGTGGATCGTGTTATGCATTCAGTGCGGTATGTAATATTTTTGATTTACCTGGGATACACCCATTAGCTTTTTAACACTTGTTAATTATCACAAGAATGTTATTATGGACAAAGAAATAGTAACGATTGTTTTGTATTCATTTATATTTGAACTATTGATTTGAGCTAACCCTGGAAGCAGTCTACTTGCATCTCTTCCATTTTAACGAATCTGCACAAGCGAGAACTTTTCACATATGAATATTTTCTTGTTCAAGAACGAAAAACCAGGTACTTATTAGGCATGTAACGATAAATCGATAACTCGACATTGTCGCAACATTTCTGCCAACTATACGATTCTCGATGTGTGCATTAATGTATCGATACTTACAAAACTTTGTATCAATTTTTCTCCGTTAAAAAGACGTTTACACGTTATTGTTCTAATACAGATGCACGAATATGTCTTTCAATGTACATACTATCTTACATATTTATGATTTATATGTAATAAATATTATTTTCAACGAAGAAAAGGTATTAATAAAGCATATCGCTACCTTGCAACTTTGACAGACGCACACACCTTCCTTACACCGATCTGATAGAAACAAAATGAAACTTAAAAAAGCTTCCATTTTAATTTTATGATTCAGTGAAATTATCGATTTTTCGCCAAATTCAGAAAACATTCACAATCAGTTTGAATTTGATTTCATTTGTTTGTTTCATTAATTATTATTGTGTAACATTGAACATATATGGAGCTAACTAAAATGACTAAAACTATTCTGTGTGCTGACTTATAATTTCAATTTTAAGTGAAACTTTTCAATCTCTGGAGATGCACTGACTGCTTAGTAGAGCGAACAAAAACTACATTTTAATTAATTCAAAAAAGATAAGATGACATTTTAATCATTCACAAATATGAGCTAAAATATTTTCAGTATTGTTATTTTTTTAGACAAATTGAATAGCATTATATCAAAGTAAGTATCGTGAAGTGAATATCGTGATACGTATCATATCGCGACCCTACTGATGTACCTTAAATATTCGATAAATATACTAGGGGCAAACATTAGATTGTAGAATTTCAGGAAACTAATATTCTGTACAGATGTAGAGGATATTATTTATTTTTGGCTGCCGTCTTGGTATATAAAAAAAAGATTCATATCCATAAGCATGTAAAACGGCCTGTTCAAATTAGAGGTGGTTTAAACATTTAAAGAAGATGGCCAACCAGAATCGAGTATTTTCCAAATTCATGGTAGAATGATAAATAAAATAAAATAGTATATGTGTGCGTGCGTGCGTGCATGTGTGTTGGTGGAGGATACCAGGACATACACTATCATTAAAAATGTAACAAAACGTTATTTTGTGATCCACATCAGTACAATTTCAGCTGAGTTTTACATTGTTTTGTTTATGTCTCTATTTTTGTAGATTGGTTCTCTAGAAGGTCAGAATTTTAAGAAAACAGGAAAACTGATCTCTCTCAGCGTACAGCAGATTGTGGACTGTTCTGGTAACTATAGCAACTATGGTTGTGGTGGTGGTTTTATGATCAACTGTTTCCGTTATATCAAAGCATATGGAATCGAAAGTGAGGCAGACTACCCATACAAACAAAATGTAAGGGATTGTTTTATATTTTGTCAAATTTGAATGTCAAAGATTCTAGGAATTTAAAAAAAATCTTTATGTTAATATCACCTCAAGGTTTGGAACATGCTTTCCTGAATCAGAGAGTGTGAAGTGAAATTCGGTATCGATGTTACAAAAATGTATTTAAAATGTTAATTTAAAAATTATTTAATTTAATTTAGGTTTTAATTTATTTTAAATTTAAATTTAATTTCATTATTATTATTATTATTATTATTATTATTATTATTATTATGATTTATTATTGTTATTATTATTAAATTACGTTACTTATGTTTCTGCTGTTTGTTTTAATATAATTATTATTTAGATTTTTTAGTTTTTATTAATTTGTATTTAAAACATGAGTGTTTTATTGGTATTCTGTTCGAAATGGATGTGTTTACCATCAGCTCTCACAAATCTATTTATTAGGCTATGTTTACTTCAAAGAATCTATGTAATACATTACCCTGTGAATAGCTCGAGTCCCATCTAGCTCTTCTCTGTTACATAACTTGGATCTGGGTTAGAGAGCACTTTATGTAATAGATTGGACACTTTTGACAACCAAATGGTTTGCAGGCTAATTTGTCTAAAATAGTTTAAAATACGCATTTCCCCCTATATCTACAACAAACATTTAGTCTGATTTCCTGAATCAAAGAGTGTGAAGTGAAATTCGGTATTTTAATTTATCATTATTATTTATTTATTTATTATTATTATTATTATCATTATCATTATTATTTATTGTTAACTAATGTTATTTATTTATTTTTCTGCTGTTTGTTTTTATTATAATTATTATTTAGATTTGTTAGTTTTTGTTAATTTGTATTTAAAACATGAGTGCTTTATTGGTATTCTGGTGGAGGGGGATGTGTCAGATCTTACAATCTATTTATTAGGAAATGAAATAATTTATCCCGTGAATAGCTCGAGTCCAATCGAGCTCTTCCCTATTATATAATTTGGGTCTGGGTTTTAGATTTGTCTAAAATACTTTAAAATACGCATTTCCCTCTAAATCTAAAACCATGGACATTTAGCATGAGTATTCCCAAGTCGAGCTGTGTCATTAAACTTACAATATGTTCACTAATACCAAATGTACGAGAAGAAACCCGACGCACCTGTGCGAAACTAATGGCGAAGTTGTGCGAAGATAGTGTTTTTAAACCATTATATACATACTAGCTGACAACCATTTGGTTGTCGAAATTTTCCAATATATTGTACAAACTGCTCTCTAGCCCTGACCAAAGTTGCATAACATGCAGGGGCTACAATGGACTCGCGCTGTACTGTGAACAGCAAGTTATGTTACTCTTCCTCAACAGCTTCACTTTGTCTATTTTAGGAATTGCCTTGTAAATACAAAGAGTCGGAAGTTGTTGCTAACGTCACTGGGTGCATGAACATTGAAAGTGGATCAGAATGTGACCTGATGCAAGCCGTTGCCACCGTAGGACCTGTGTCCGTTGGGATCGATGCCGCACATAAATCTTTCACGTTTTATGCATCAGGTTGTTGGTCGTTTTCTCTATATAGAGACTAACATGTCAGTTATCATTTCGAAATATGAAATCAATGAAAGCAATATCAATTATAATTATTTCCAATTATTATGGTCAAGTTCAAGTTCTTTATTGATTTAGATTTTTACAACTTATCAGCATCACATAAATATTTCATAAAATACAATAATAAATATGTATAGGATAATGGTGGAGAGTGATTCAGTATATGATAAACAAAATGAGAAAATCTAAAATATAGTAATAAATATCATGGATCTACTGACGTATATTATTGTCTGCATATAAATCGTTATTAAATATATCTGAATGTTAAAAATACCAGATATAATACATATATTTGTATTCCAGTACTACGTCATTATAATAAATATAAATGTTATTACTATTATATTTGCTCCATTAACTGATCTCTAAAAGAATTTGCTCTATATTAATACTTGCCGAGGTTATTAAGTTCTTTGCTATTTTCTGAATTTAATAAGTGGGTAAATTTGAAAACGCTTGGACGTCTATGGTAATACTTTTTAATGAATTTTATTCCTAAATCATTATATCGAGGACAATGAAGGATGCAAATATGAAACATTGGCAATATTAGTATACATCTGTATGTGTCTTCCAATCAATTTACTGTAATTGTAACACTTTATCAACCAGTCTTGTCCAGTCTTGTACACATTCAATATGGATGGTACAAATCCATACTGTGCAGCACAAATCCATATTGGATGCGTGTGCACGTTGCAAAGGTAAAGGGACGTCACTCTCATTTGTTTACCTTCATAACGCTAACGCTGGTCTGAGACGTAATGTTGTCAAACGAAGCAATAGAAGCGTTTGTAGAAAACCAATTTCCTCAAAATACGAAGAAAACGAAAACAATTGAAGAAAGAGAGTTGTTAGAGAGAAAACTAAAACAGACAAATTAACTCCACTGCAACTTGACACTCATTATACTTTACCAGATACAAAGAAGATAATATCAGGGCTGTTTTTTTAGTTGTTGTTTTTTGTTTAATAACGCACTCAACACAAATGTAAATACGGTTATATCGGCGTCGGACGTATAATTACGTCGAGAAGAAAACCATTGGCTAGCTGACGGTTATCGATCCTAGACCGACCACGCATCAGGCGGGCACTGTACCACTGGGCTATGGCGCCCGCATATATAAGTTCTTTGGGCCCATAACACGTCATATTGCCCTCAGGAAAGGTCAATCATTGATAATAGTAACCTCTCTCTATGACAAAGTTGTTGGTGCCGGTTAGTTTGAGATATCATTACATTTGAGATAACATCTAATTTGGCTTTGAGAAGGAAAAAAGTGAAATCACAGTGTAACGGCAGAGCGGGACACAGTTTTACTAGGTCATATCGCTTAATACAAAATTATAATTAATCAGTTTTGTAGAATGCAGACCTTTCACTTCGGGATGTGCAGGACAGTTGTCTATAATGAGGGCTATTTTCGTTTCTTTTGTCCAGAGCCAAACATCAATCGGTAAACGTGGCACACGTCATCTAGGCAGTTTTGTTATTTCAACACTTGGTTGGCAATGATTTTATCTTGGGTTGGCTGATTTCCCAATTATCAGTAGGGAAACATCAGAATTTCTAACTAATCTGGCTAAATCAAAATAGAGGAATCTGGCTAAAAGGTTTAATTTCACTTTTAAATACATTGGTGATCTTATTATATTCAACAATATTAAGATTACATATTACCTTCCATTGATTTGCCCACCAGTTAGAAATAAAAGAAACAAGAGAAAGTAATACATTTGTTTATAGAGATTCAAATCGATGCTGGCCTTCGTTAAAAGCTGTACGTTAAAAGGGATGACTTCAACTTTCCAATAGTCAATTTCCCTTTCATGTTGAGCAATATTCAGTCTGCTCCATCTTTTGGTGTCTACATTTCTCAACTTAACAGATACCTTAGGGCATGTTCGTCATATGCCAATTTTAAACTTAGACATATCATTCTGGTAGAGAAGTTGTTTGATCAGGGTTATAACATTCAAAGACTCCTGAAAGCTTTCAAAAAGTTTAATGGTAGATACTCTGAGGCTATTACACGATATGGTGCATCACTTAATAAAATGATGCCGGATGTAATTCTACGACAGCTGGTTACAATGATATTCAAAACAGAATATATATTCTGAGTATTATAAATATATTTAATGTTATTCTATGACAGCTGGTTAGAGTGATATTCAAAAGAGAATATATAATCTGAGTATTATAATATATATGTTATTATGTGACAGCTGGTTAGAATGATATTCAAAACAGAATATATAATCTGAGTATTATAAATATCTTTAATGTTATTTTGTGACCGCTGGTTAGAGTGATATTCAAAACAGAATAGATAATCGGAATATTATAAATATATTTAATGATATTCTGTGAGAGTTGGTTAGAGTGATATTCAAAAGAGAATATATAATCGGAGTATTATAAATATATTTAATGTTATTCTGAGACAGCTGGTTAAAATGATATTCAAAACAGAATATATAATCTGAGTATTATAAATATATTTAATGTTATTATGTGACAGGTATTTATGATGAACCTGACTGTGGTCATGCTATCGACCATGCCGTTCTCGTCGTTGGTTATGGAACAATGGATCACCAGAAGTACTGGCTCGTGAAAAATAGGTATATATTAATTATTTTATCCCAATTTATTCCGGACCCCTCTCGTTAATGCCCTTTCGACTTGTGCAGAGATACGGTTTTGATTCCGATAAGTTTTGTCGTTCAGATTTGTAAGGTGTAGAAGAAGCCTGATACTTATCCCTTGAGAACACGAGAACTCTGGAAACGAACCCTATAGCTACCACTCTTGAATTCGAAGGCTTATACAAATGCGCCATTGTGGCCTCTCTATATTAATTAACATTAATTAATAATTAACATTGATTAATATTGTTATAAACATGCGTCGAATAGATCGTAGAGTGTGTGTGGAAAGTACTTATAGTATAAAACAAAATGTTATTTTCATGGCGAACCATTTTTCTGGTGTTAGTAATATAAATTAGACAGTTCGAACAGATGTTTGGCAACAAATTAAGTTACATTTCGATTCAAGATCAATATAATGTCGTATGTCACTCGTTGGTACTTATAGAATAAGAATAATTGTACTATTTAACACTAATGAACAAAATAATTGCGTACAGTAATTAAAAGCCCACCACACCACCACATACGAGCATCCGCAGCGGTAGGATAGGCTACGAGAGACAATCATTAGGATATTGAGGTGGACAGTGAAGGAAGTAGAAAGATAGGAGTAGCTGCCGGAGTTGAGGAACCAAAAAAAGTGAAATAATAATTACAAGAAATCCTGGAAATTGCAAGTTCGGCGATATTTTCTTTGTAATTTGTTCTTAACTTGATTTATGTTTTTGTTTTCAATGAAGGAATGTCTATAAACAAACTGCCTCCATTTTAGCCTTTCCCTCTCCCTGTCTCTGTCTCTGTATCTCTCCGTCTCTGTCTGTCTGTCTGTCTGTCTGTCTGTCTCTCTCTCTCTCTCTCTCTCTCTCTCTCTCTCTCTCTCTCTCTCTCTCTCTCTCTCTCTCTCTCTGCATTATACATGTATATTACACATTTGTTAAATATATTTTCATTACAAATAATGATGCATTATTTTTGTAAGATTAAATACTCAAACACAGAAAAATGCCATGTAAAGGCAGTTTAAATGTAGGTTTAGAAAGGAAGCGAATAATGGTTATTTAGCAATATAATTTTACCAAATTTAAATATAGCAGAAGTTTTTTTTGTTCATATTCCATGGTGGTATAAATATTTAGTCTCAAAACTTCAAACTTACAAATAAAGATCATATATGTGACACAAGAAACAAAATTAAGTTTCTTGTTCCTTTAGTCTTAGATGTCCAAATAATAATATTTAATATAATTGTTATTGTTTTGTTGATCAACGTTTTATTGTATAGATTATCAAAGGCAATTTAAATCCTTGTCTTTTCGCGTAAGGCTGGCAGGTCTTATAGTATTTAGTTTGCTCCTATCTAGTCGATGGATCACGTGGACATTTTGTTTCCAATATTTTGATTAGTGGATTTGAGAATTGATTGGAAACTATGATTTAACATTTTACAGCCGGGGTTCCCGCGGTCATTAAAAACCTGGAACAGTTTTGAAATTTGCAAAATACTTTTCAAGGGCCTTCACAAGTTTTGAAATTTTGATTGAAAGTAAAAAGTGATGGAAAAGTATTGAAATGTACACGTCGGTCAAGAAATGTTCGCTCATGCTTATCTGAATACGAGCGATCGGTCTTGCCGTCGCTTGAGAGTTACTCCTCTTGAATGGACACAATGTCATTTCGACATAACAGCTGCATTGCCGACGCATTGAGAAATATTTTAGTTCATGGTATTGTGATACATGTGTACATTTGTATAGACTTCTGTGTGAAAGGGTCATTAAAGTTTTCAAAAAGTCAAGGAAAAGTTTTGAAATTTGATTCGTGGAAGTCTGCAGGAACCCTGTACAGGGATATTTGAAACTTGTAAAGAACCTCAACGCGAAACTAAACATGTGCCCTGGAATCAGTTTAAAGTCTGCGGACAGCACAGTGTCCGCCTGATGCATCGTCAGTCTATATTGATACCCGTCAGACAGGCATTGTTTTTTTTTCCTCCCGACGTAACTGTGCGTTCGACACCGATATAACCGTAATTAAAAGGTGTTGAGTGTGTAGTTAAAAGAATTAAAGTTGTGTACACACACTATCTGAAGTAGTTCCATTATGAGGAGTAGATATTTATTATAGTATGTAATTTTTTATAAATTTCTTCAAATTGACGCTAATAATGCTGAATATATATTTCTATTTTCAGCTGGGGCAAGAATTGGGGAGACAAGGGCTATATTTACATGTCCCGATTCAAGGACAATCAGTGTGGAATCGCTTCCGTCGCCACCTACCCCCTAGTGTAGTCCACAAGGAGTGTAGTATTTAACTAATGACATGGGCGACGGGGCGTATGTTAATCAATTGAACTTCCTTAGCTGACCTGACTACAACAAGATTTTTGGTATGTGCATTCCTGTCTGGGAGATGGTGCATAAAACATATTTCTTGACGCTAACATAAAAAGGTAGAAGGTTCCTCTAACTGGACGCCACAATGATCAGTATGTACTAATGTTGTTGCTAAATTAAACTAATTTAACGTTAACACATATTTGTTATGATCCTTGTCTTCTTAAAAATGGCATATAGCTTATATAGGACCAGGCGAGAGGGTATTTACTGTTATATCATTTGATTGAAATAATGTATGTTTGACCAGCGATATTCATGACAGCAGTATACCGTCGAGTAATGTTCTCATGAGAACACCTATCTAAAGCATATTAATAGAATATCCAAGCTGAACAGTCCTACCGGAAGTCGTGCAAGTCTGCCTTGTTCGGTACACGAGTTTGGTTGTGATAATAGCTAAGATTTCATTTCAATTTTTGTTTTCGTGCTTATATCCAATTACGGTTAAATCACGCTGTCCTGGGCACACCTCAGCTATCAGAGATGTCATTCCAGGACAGTGATTAGTTGTTAGTAGAGGTTAGAGAGATAGAATGTTAGAGAGATAAGAGGGTGTATTGGCCTTACACCTACCCAGAGAGCCCTTAAGAACTTGCTATGGGTTGGAGCCGGTAATGGAGGACGAACTCGGTACCGGGAGTTGAATCCGTTACCTACCAGCCTATTAGATCAACAGCTAATAAATAATACTAATACACAATCTACGGAGGCTAGTCCAGTAAACGGGATCAACAGTAAATCAGTGACGTCACGTATCATATATCTGAATGACAAAACGGTTATCACAATTTTTGCAAGGTCGTGATTTCTTCCGTGAATTACCATCATGTGTCTCGTCTATGGCATGACTACCACTCCAAGTCGATGATCTAAACGATATTACATCCTTCCTGTAGTGCTCTTAGGAGGACTGTCACTCCTGACGAATTTAATAACTGCACACGATAGAGCTAAATGGATACATACAATTGTGATAGCATGCACTCATGAATCGCTGCGTAATCAGTGATGATATCAAGTGATCAAGAAAGTTGACCATATCCTTCCACACAGGTGGCACATGTCATGAACATAGGCTGCAGCTGTCAGGTTCACTCGTGTTTGTAAAAGTTTTATATGTACGTTTCACCAAAAGGTTAATGTTTGTTTTGTTTAAGGACAACTCTATAACTCATTGATTTAATAGACCAGTTACGTATTTGTATCTGTGTGCACCCTTTTTAGTAACAAATGCCTCTTGATTAAGAAATTAGTTTTTCTTTAAGTGTCGAATGAGACCATATATAAGGTTTTGAAAAAATCAAAGGTTTTTACAGTGGGGAACTTTGATCAAGATTGATACTGGATTATTTCAAGTAAATATTTGCAGTTCTTTAGTTAGAATACACCTATTATTAATGCCACCACTAGAGCACATTGATTGAATAATCATCGGCTATTGGATGCCAAACGTATAGTAATTTTGACTCGTATACAGCGGAAAACCGCAACAATTTTCTATTGTACCAAGGGGTCATTTATAATAATTTTGCCATAGACAGGATAGTATATATACCATAGCTTTTGGTATATCAGTCGTGAGGAACTGGATGGAACGGGGGAAAGCCCAATTGTTTAGTCCACTGAGCAGGTTCGATCCTGCGATTGCAGAACCTCAGGCGAAAGCTTACTGCCTAATAATGATGGTTCGCGAACATATCTTGCTCTACCTGTGGCACCCGGTTTAGTTGTCAGTTCCATTTGTTTTAGTAAAACGCTAAGATATACAATGTATTCAGCCTAACAATATAAAAACGTATCTCTGCACAAAGCAGAGTCGTGGAGATATTTCAAAATTTAAAAGAAAATCTACATTAAAACTTAACACTTGTAACAATATAGACGTCCACATTCTTTTAAAAATTAAAAACAATTTTACATAGAAATGTTACACAAAATTGTAGGAATTCTTTAATATGATAAAACAAATATTATATATAAATATAAGTAGAATTGTCTTTGGTTTATTTAAAAAACAGAAAGAAAATAGAAAACATTTAAACCTTCTTTGAAATACAAAATACTAGAACAAACGATTAAAAATATTAAAAACAAAACACTCATATAATACTTAAAACCCGAATATTTACAGTGGATTGTTGTATAAAAACCCAACGTGGAAATTATTGTCCTAGATAGTGCTGCACGGCGTTCGACAAATTTAGAAACAGACTCCACAGTAACAGAGAAAGAATATATAACATCTGGCTAAATCAAAACAAAGGTATCTGGTTACAATGTTTATTTTCATTTTCATGTACATTGATGATAGTATAATATTCAACAATATTAAGTTGACAAAAGATTACCTTCCATAGTTAGAAATAAAAGAAAAACACAAAGTAATAGATCCGTTCCATACCTTAATCTGTACATAAAGATTCCTATCGACGCTGGCCTTCATGAAAGGTTGTATGATAAAAGTGATGGCTTCTAATTTTTAATAATCAATTTTCCCTTCATGTCCAGTAACATTCTTTCTGCACCAGCCTTTGATATCTACATTTCAGAACCTCTGAGAAGCATTAGCGCGTGTTCATCATATGCTGATATTAAATAACAACATATCAATTGGGTAAACACATTTGTTTGATCAGGGTTATAACATTCAAGGACTTCTGAAACCTTTAAATTTTGTATGGCAAACATTCTTAGGTTATTTCGTGATATGACACATCACTGGAAAAATAATGTCTGATCTGAACGACAAAACCTTTATCGCAATCAAAATCATATTTCTGCACAAGGCAGAGTCGAAATGGCATTTTGGCAAGGTCGTGACTGTCCCCGTGAACTACTATCAAGCGCATCATCCATGGGAGTACCGTCACTCCAAAGCGATCATGTAAATTATATTTCATCCTCACTTCATCGCCCCGCCGGATGTTGTAAATCTGCACAGGACAGAACTCATTGGATACAGACAACTGTGATAGACTGCACTCATGAATCACTGCCTAAACAGTGATGATATCACGTGTTTGCAAAAGGTCAGCATATCCTGCCCCACCGGTACCATCCGTCATTAGCGCAGCACACAGCTGTCAAGTCCATTTTTGTACAAAGGTTGATAAGTACAAGCATTTCACCAAAAAGATGAATATGATTGCACAATGTCAAAATAGGATATTGCATCAGACATCATCTTGGTCAGTGATGCGTCATATCATGTAATAGCCTCAGAGTGTATACCATAACACTTTTTGAACGTTTTCAGCAGTCCTTGAATGTTATAACCCTGATCAAACAACTTCTCAACCAGATTGATATGTCGTAGTTTAAAATCGGCATATGATGAACATGCCCTAAGGTATCTGAGAAATTGCGAAATGTAGACACAACACCCTACTTTGAACTTGTACACTACGTTTCATCATTTTGCTGATGGCGGGATCTAGCTCAGTCAGTTGAGTTCTCGCCTGAGGTGCTGCGGTGGCAGGATCAAACCTCATCGGTAGACCCATGAGTTGTGTGTTTCCATTCCAATCAGTGCCGAACAACTGGTATACCAAAGACATGTTATATACTCTCTATGGGAAAGTGCATTAGCTCCTGGTGACAAATTGAACAACTAACACCTAAACTTTATCAATTCTTTAAACGGAACATTCAGTATTGCTTCTACCAACTGCTCTCATTTGTGGATTTCGGATGGACTTCCACTGGATTTTCTAATTCTAACTGAACGCCGGTTATTTCAGTGACAGATGTCGAATTATGGCAAGATGGGTTCGATTCAATACCCCTATTTTATTAGCTGCACCTTGTAAACTGTTTCTGCACCTGGAATCCTTGCAGTTATACGTTTGGTTCCAGATGTGTGATGACTTAGGCAAATTGAGACCATCTGGTGTTCAGTTCATTTTAGATATTATGAATATACCGCGCATAAATTTTTTTCAGTATACAAAACGAAGACCGCCTCATTTCATAATCAATGTTCTGTACTGACGGGTTCACCAAGTTCTGAGTGTCCATCACGTTATGATATATTATCCAGAACATAAGTATTTTACACAAATCACCCAAGCGAATATGTTGTTTCTAGTCTTCGTGCGTTTCCTGAAATACAATAATATTTTCAGTTTTCAAAAGTTCATGGACATCAGTTGGCTGAGATGG
>JAUUEI010388623.1:0-27822 GCA_032274625.1 Depressigyra globulus
ATATTGTTTCTTAGCTTCGGTATTCATAGTAGTTTTACAGTTAATTGTTTAATTTGTTAATTAAATTAACTGTATATTCTACCTGAATTACGGTGTCATATCAAATGATTTATCAGTAGGGCTTTGGGTGTCATTTTAGATGATTTGATGCGGAATATTTATCAAAACACAACTTTATGTTATACTAAAGACATTACTAAACAATTTACCTTCAACATTGTGAAAGAATTGTTTTTAGGTTTATAAAACAAAAATATAAAAATATGAATTTCAATAGCCATCTACATCTAAACATTCATGCTCCTCATCAATTAAAAAAATTTAAAGCGGGAATTTACTCTTTATATTTGGTTCATTCCATTCGTGGGTTTGTAGCATCCTTAATTGGTTTTTTTATACCTATCTATCTATTGGATACTGGTTTTAGTTTAATGCAAGTATTAAGTTTTTATGGAATTAGATCTTTTTTTCTAATTTTATTCGCGATTCTTGCCGGAGGAATTGGTAATAAAGTTGGACTAAAACATACCATGGCAATCAGCCTCCCTCTCCTTCTCCTGTATTTCATAATAATGATGTTTCTAAAGGAAAATCCTTCACTTCTAATTTTATACACTCTCTCAATATTAAATGCTTTCAGCGCTGCCTTATATTGGATTCCCATGCATTCTTTATTTGCCAGATTTTCATCCAAGAAAAAAGGTTCTTCTCAAGTAGGGATACTACTTTCTTTAAAAAGTTTTTCCTCTATTATTGCACCCTTACTAGGAGGACTAATTACTATCATATTTGGCTTCGAATCTTTATTCATAATTGCAATTATTATTCTGATTATACCTATTATTATTCTTGCCAATTCAAAAGATGTTCGTCCTCACATTAATTTCTCTTTAAATGATTTTTCTTTATTTTTCAAAAGTCACCGTCGACATTTTTTATCAATTATCCTTGACTCTTTTGGGTCATTCTCAGACAACATTTTATGGCCATTATTTGTATTTTTAATATTAACCAACACCATGTCCGTTGGTATTGTGGGAAGTTTAGTTGGTGCAGGAACCATCTTATTCACACTCTTACTAAGTAAAATAATTGCCAAGCACAATCATTTATTAATAATGAAAATATCAGCCTTTATGATAGGTGTAACCTGGATTATTAGATACTTTACAGGCGATCAAGTATCTATCTATTTCATCTCTCTATTAGCTGGATTAGTGTCAATAATGTTTTCAATACCATTAACCTCTCACACTTATCAAATAGCAAAAGAAAGTAAAGATATAGATGAATTCATTATCTTCAAGATAATTATCACACATTTTAGTCAAATTACCGCTGTAATAGTTTCTATCATCTTAATTTCCAATATAAATCTTTCATTTTTAATAACTGGAGTCGGTTATTTATTTATAATATTACTATAATGCCTGACACAAACTCATTCAAAAGAAAGGTTATTTGGTCTGGATTTTTTCTGAGATTGTTTTTCTTAATATTCTTTTTAATAATTAGTTATGGAGGGATATTATTATTCAATTTAAATAATAACATCAACAAAACTATTACTCCAGTCAATCCACAAGATTCCACCTCAATTACTAATATTACGACCCTCGCTAAGTCCACCATTCATAAAGATACAATAAAGCTAAAAGGAACAGAAAATAATCGTATTAATATTTTATTATTAGGTATTGGAGGAACAGAACATAAAGGTAAGTACCTAACTGACACAATCGCTCTAGTTTCTATTAATCCAAAAACTTATCAATCCGCTATTCTGTCCATCCCTCGAGATCTTTATGTAAAAATTCCAAATAGCAACTATCACACCAAAATAAATGCTTTATACACCTACGGCTTACGTAACGAAGAACTATCATCAAAAGATTCCGTTAAATTAATTACTAAATCAGTGGAAGAAATTACCAACGAGAATATTCCCTATTATATAATACTAGACTTTGCTGGATTTAAAGAAATTATCGATATACTCGAGGGTATAAATGTAACAGTTGAAAATGATATTTATGACAGTCGTTATCCCGGGCCAAATTATTCTTATCAAACTTTCCAAATATCAAAAGGGTTTCATCATCTTGATGCAGAAACAGCCTTAAAATACGCCAGAGTCAGACACACCAAGGGTGGCGACTTCGGACGTGCTCACCGACAACAACAAATTATCGCCAGCGCTCGAGAAAAAGCTTTGTCATTGAAAATTTTAGCCAACCCCAATAAAACGATTAAATTTCTGAACGCTCTTGGAGATCATCTCAAAACTAATATTTCTCTCAAAGAAATTCCCTCTATGATCTCCTTAATAAAAAAAATAAACATTCATCAAGCAACCACAAAAGTTTTAGACGCCTGGGATAGGGACTCCATACTTCGATCAGCTCATATTCCACTAGGAGGTGTTTCAGCCTATATTCTTCGTCCAAAAGCAAAAAATTATTCTCAGATACACTTTCTCAGCAAAAATATTTTCAATCTTAATAAGCTAGACGAATTTCAAGAAAAAATATCCAATGAAAAAGCCCAGATCACACTCCTTTCACCTAACTATCCGACCTTTAAATCATTTAGAAACACTCTTCTAAAATGGCATTACAAAGCAATCACTCCATACAACAAATCTCTTTACAAAATGTATTGCCCAAAAAATCAAGATGCTCTTTTAAGTTATACTGCTAAGGAAAAAATATTTACCCTCGATGATTTAGCAGGAAAATTAGACATAAAAGTTACCTATCTAGATCAATCAGACGATGCAAATACAAACACTCAATCAACAAAAAAAGAAACTTCTCATGATATAATACTATGTATATCTGACAGTACTGCCAAATATTTCGATACTCAAACAAAAAGCAGCCTCTCTTCATCTACCCACCCACAAGAAATATTAGGTGAAGATGGAAAAGTTTTTATCAATAACTAAAATACTTATATGAAAAATTATTTAATTGTAGGGTTGGGCAATCCAGGGAAAGAATACCAATTCACTCGGCACAACATCGGCTTTAGAATACTAGATAACTGGTTGATAAATTTAAGCCTGACCATCCAAGACTGCCCCTGTCAATTCAACATCAATAAAAAACATCAAGTAAAAATTGCCAAAATAAAAACCGCTAATAAAACAATTATTCTAGCTGAGCCACAAACATTTATGAATAAATCTGGCACAACTGTCAAATCATTAATTGATTATTATAATATACCTCCTGAAAACATACTAATCATTCATGATGACCTAAGTTTTGAATTTAGCAAATTTAAATTATCAAAAAATGTCGGACCAGCTGGACACAATGGTGTGAAATCAATAATTGAGCATTTAAAAAACAAAGAATTTTCTAGATTACGTATTGGTATTTCTATGCCAATGGGCACATGTCCCGTTGAGCATCAAGGCGGACATAATTTTGTCCTAGGGAAATTTAACAAAGAAGAAGAAAGTAAAATAGATACTCTACTTCAATCCACAAATAAAGTTTTAAATTCATTCCTTGAGAATGGCTATGATGAGACAGCTAACAATTTCAACTAAAAATCCATCACCCCCTCAGTATCCTCGGTATCACCCATGATATTATGACGAAACAGAGGAATGCGCAATTAGCATTCCTCGGGGAAAGTTGAAACTTTTCTACTGTAATGATAAAATTTTACTAAAGCAAAAAACACTGTACCACCCATGATGTTATGACGAAACGTAGGAGGGAAAAGTTTCACCATCATCTCAAGGGCAGTACAGTGCCTTCTCTTTTTCAAAATACATACCTTTTAACTTAGTTACTTATTATAACATCTAGCAATAAATTGTCAAGAAATTTGTTAAGAAATTTAACACGCTAATTATTACAAAATTATGAAATTTAGTTTACCAAATAAACTCACTCGCACCACAGAACAAATACTGCGCAATGCTGGGTATTTTTACATCTTTGATAAATTTTCTCAACAAGGAAGCTTCGTCAAAAAACTTACTACCCAACAATACCCCCGATTCCATATGTATATCACAGAAACTACTAAAAAAATAATTTTTGATTTACACTTAGATCAATCTACTACTCGCTACGAAGGACAAGGAGCTCACAATGCTGATTATGATAGTGCACAAGTAAAAACTGAGCTTATTCGGATTGCTCATATCGTCAATACCTATAAAACATAACATTCAAATAACCATTTTAGCCACAAAAAACCGCAATTTTACTGCGGTTTTAATCTTAAAATTATAATTTTAGAAGATTATTCCAGATTCTAATTATTCACTTACTTCCCTCGACAAACTCCTTTTGCTACGTTACAACTTAAAACCAAGTGATTTCCTCGACCAATATTTATTCGTCCACCCTTATTATTGTCTTGCCCTCTTTTAGTACACTTTCTATCAAAACATTTTTCTGATGACAAATATTTATATCTAAGACCTCGCCTAGATAGCTTTTTTAGAATTGGAAAAGTATCTTTCACAATTTCTTGATTACTACAAATAAAAACTTTGCCCTCCGCCCCCCGAGAAGGATCTTGCACAACACCGTCGCTATCAAAGCATTTTTTAGACTTAATTACAGTACCAGTAAAATCTATTTGTAATAAAGCCAAGTCTTCTCGTTGATGTGTTTTCCTTACACTTACAACTGTCATTAAAATAATTAAAACAATAGCTCCTACTCCAGATAATAACCCTCTTTGAATTTTGTTATCAATAGAATTATACATACTAAAAATTATTTAACCGGTCAAGTTTTTAAATTGGTAAGTACATCAAAAAATATTTATAGCTACCTATTTCGACAGCATCTGAAATTACTAGTCGTAGTTATTCCCCCATTAGTAATTACGCTATCTATATCACTTCCATCAACAACTGCATATTTATCATTGCCAGTAACATCTGCTGAAAAAAGGTTACTGACTGAGACGACACCTGACGCATTAGCAGCTACTAACTCCGCAGCAGTGCAAAGTCTCTTACCACTACCTTCGCATATAATAATCGCTTCTCCCCAATTATCCACACCATTTTTATCAGTTGAATCTATACAAAAATCCGCTACTCTTTCATCGGAACCACAGTTTGGCATAGCATAAGCCTCCAATGCTCGACCAACCTTTTCTGTATCTTTTCCAAAAGTCCCCGTTGAACGAATGGCTACAATATCTTCCATATTAGCAGGTGCTGTAATTAATACTCGTTCACCAGTAGCGGCATCTTTTTTCAGCAAAGTAATGCTACAACTTAAACCAGAATTAGCAGAAAACAAAGTATTTGGACAAGGAATTTGCCCCTTGGCATCAGTATCTGTACCAAAAACATCTGCAATTGTTTTATCAGTGCCTGTGATACCTTTCGCATCATTAATCATCTTCATAGCCCATTCAACACCACTGTTAGCAGATTGAAAAGCCGTTGTAGATTTTCTAGTTTTAGTTGTCATTTTTCTCTCAACGATAGACACAGAGGACATCGCCACCGCAATTGATATTGCCCCCACTAGAGCTAACATCGTTAAAATTAAAATTGATCCTCGTTCATTCATTCTGATTTTTTTAATTGTTTTCATCACTAAATATATTATTAATTATTTTATTATTGCTCATAAATCTATTTAAAGACAATTTTAATATGACTTTATTCTAATTATTACCCTCGAGTTCAAATACATCTTCTCTTTCATAATCAGCAATAGATACCCCTGATTGCAAATGCACTTCTGCTCTATTTTCTGGAGAACCACTATCATTATAAATTATATCAATAATAATTCTAACGAAACCCCTGTGTGGATTAATATCACTAACAATATCTGTTTGCATAACTTCAAATCTACCACTAATTACAACTTTACCTGCAATCTCTCCAACAATAGAATCGGAGGCTACCAAATTATCACAACCAACAACAGCATTATATAAACTAGCATCTTGCGGCGTCATGCTCCCATCTGCAGCAATTGTTGGTTTGAACTTTGCAACAGTCATTTGATTATTTTCAAATCTATAACAATATTTAACCAAAGTTTTATTATCTATAAGAAATAATTCATTATTTCCAGTTGCTGCCAATTCGATATTAGAACTAGTTCTAATTTTTTTAGCCAAGTCATCCATCGCATAGCGAGCATTATCCACAGACTCTTGCATAGCCTGAGACCTGGTATTAGCTTTAATGCTATTAACAGAAAACATAACAATTCCCCCAATAATAAATGTAAATATTGTTAAAGCAATTAAAACTTCAATCAAAGAAAACCCACTCGTGTCCAAAACACATTCCCTTATTTTTCTATTGTCTACTCCTTCTTTATATTTATTCATAATTTATAATTTATACTTTTCAGCTATTTAGACTAATCACTCATCTAGGATTAATAATTTATTACTTGTTAGCCTACTATCGTTGCCAGTCTGTCAGAACAACTTCAGTCTTAGCATTTCTCTTAGCACCTCTCAATAATAAACTTGTCCACTCAACAACACAAATAACTCTTAAAGAGTCATTGCTTCCGCTAGAGTTAGCGTCTATAGCTGTTGCTGTGCATTTTCGTTCAAAAACAGGCCCAACGCAATCAGCCCCACTGCAATTTGCCACATATTTTTTTTGTGCAACATTTTTATTATATTGCATATTGATATCTCCAACACTATTACCACAATTAAAAGTTGGTATAGTTAAATCAAGTTGAGGGTTACAACCAGACAAATTATCAATACCATCAAAAGTATTTAAAGGAGCGCCATCAGCGCGCTTCCAGGCCGCCCACTTCATTTCATTACTCTCTCTTTTGTTTTTAATCATCTCTATTCCCTCCTGAGATAAAGCTGCCGCTACTATCTCATAACGACTTTCAGCATCAGATTGCATTGATCTAGTAAATAAAGCATAAATTGCCACAAAGGCAATTGAAGTCATTGTAAGCGCTATAACAACTTCAATTAAAGTGTATCCATTTTTATTATTTTTTATTTGTTTTATATTCATAAATTATTTCATATTTATTTTTCCATATTCATTAATTTCAATTTCTTTAAAATAAGTTTGATTATTTTGCACAATTTTAACAGTCCCCGCTCCAAACACCTCTCCATAAGGTGATCTAAAGAAAATATTTACATCACTACCACTATCTTGAGACAAAGTAAACCCATCAAAAAATTTTGTCTCATATTTTAAACAAATATTATTACCATTGCAAGCATCTGCCACAGCCATTATTCTCCGACAATCTTTTACCTCCCCATGCCTAGAATAAGAGTAAAAAACTTCCAATTGATCACTAGACACACCATTGCCGTTTCTAATACCAAAACCACAAACTACTCTTGGGTTACCAGAACCAACTGAAGATACTTCTATGATTGGTGGGGCCAAGGCTAATGTCTGTGCAGTTCTAACAGTCCCTTTTAATTCTGTCATAGCCACACTTAAACTCCTATGTGTATCTGACAATCGTATCAATTTAAAAGAAGCACTGCTAATAATTCCAATCATAGCCATCACAATAACAAGTTCTATTAGAGTAAAACCAAATTGACTTATTTTTTTATTATTACTTTTCATATTTTCATCATTAACTATATATTCAAATACACTAATTTTAACTCTAAATAAATTTATTCCACAAACTGATAATCCTTTCATTAAATAAAACAACCAATAACGCCGCTATTACTAAAAAGGGACCAAATGGCATACGTGTTTTTACAGTAGCTTTTTTAGTAATTAATAAATAAATTGCTGGAATAGACCCAAGAAGATATGCTATCATCAACAAAAAATATACCATTTTCCAACCGACCAAAAAGCCAACCAAGGCTCCCAGTTTTACATCACCACCACCAATCCAACGTCCATTAGAAAATCTAAACATTAGATAAAAAAATCCACTTGTCAAAACTCCTCCCAAAATATTTCTAGTCAAGTCAGTGTTCACAGACATTAAAAAATCAGGAGAGATTAGATATTGATAGCCAAAATAAATTCCTGCTAAAACTAGCCCTCCTACGACTAGCCCATCAGGAATAATCATATACTTCAAATCCCAAATTAAGATCGTTAATAATACAAATCCTATGGCTAAGTAAAAAGTTGTATCAATAACTTCAGTCCTATCTAAAAACCCTACAATAAAATTTGTCCGCCAGGCAATGAATACAAATCCCAATCCGAACAACAACTCCACTGCTGGATATTGCCAAGAAATTTCCTTATGACATTGCCGACACTTTCCTTTTAAAAATAAATAGCTCAACAAGGGAATATTATCATACCAACTCAATTTTTTCTTACATTTATCACATTTAGATCTACCACCCAAACTATCTTTATTTTCACCTCTGTCAACTACCACTTTTGCAAAACTGCCAAAAATCAAACCCAAAATAAACACCACCTCTATCTTAAAAATTATCAATTCTATCATACACTTAGTTTTTGATTATCAATTACTGATTTTTAATAAAATTTTAACAATCATTTTGCAATTTATATTGAGCCTTAATTCAAATTTTCTATTGCAGTACATGTATGTGCTACATCAAATTTCTGACATCGACCACTGGTTGAATTACAGCAAATTGTTATTGCGTCACTAGCCTTAGTCACAGAATAAACCCATGGTTGAACATTAAAATTGCTAGGACCATAAACATAACCAGCTAGACTAGTTGTCATACTTGGCCAAATACCATAACTTGAGTCAGCAGAACCACTAATAGTGCAGATAACTCCGCCACTAGACGGGTTCGATACTATCCCTTCATCCGCAATACACAAATAAATATTCTGCATCACAGCAGACAATTCTGTTAGAGCCTTGCTTCCCTCAGCTCTCTTTTTATGAGAACTCAAAGACATAATTACTGCCGTTGCTAAAATAGCAATAATTGCTATAACAGTCATTAATTCAACCAAAGTGAATCCTTGTTCATTTTTTTTCAACCTATAATTCATACTAAATTAAATTTACATTTATTATTTTGTACAACTAGCGTTTTCAACGCTACAGTGGATAGTATTACCTACTGGATTTTTAGTGCTCTTATTGCAAACAATATCAAATGTCCAAGCAGGAGAAGGTCCAAAATTATCATAATTGCATTTATCCACTAATGATGGCCACATACCACTACCTGGACCACAGATATTACCACTCGTCCAATCGGTAAATGTTCCATTTTTTAAATAACACTCTGCTGCCTCTGCCACAATACTATCTGCCGTTTTTAACGCTGATGTCACCCTAGCTTTTTTACGACTAGACCCCATTCCAACCATTATAACACCAGCCATAATTCCAATAATAGCCATCACTAATAATAATTCAACTAAGGTAAACCCCTGCGTTACCAATAAACTAACTTTTTTATCTTGTTTCATTTTTATTTATTATTTTATTTATAAACAACACTTATTTACAAAAAAACTCTTCACCTCACATTACAAAATTTAACACTACAGACCATCCTATGAGCTTTCAAAATCTTTCGACCATAAAAACCCATAATTGTTCTCTAGAAAATAATTCTATATTATGTCTTTGGACAACCATCTGCCACAGTAACAGCACCTGCAGCATTAGCACTATTACCAAATTTACAACCATTTACAGTACATTCAGCATAACACGTAATACCAGTTGCACCACTACCAGTGACTGGACAACTTGAGGTAATAATGAAATCATCATTACTAGCATCCGCATTAACAGCAACAGTTACATATCCAGCCCCACCCTTACATGTTTTAATTTCTGGGAGTACATCATTTGAGAGAGCGCTACACAATACAACCGATGCACCATCAGCCAACCCTCCCAAAATAGTTCCCCCACTGTCGATACAAGAGCTACCAGCCGTAGCCAAATCCTTCATGTGTTGTTTGAAGGTAGTAATTCTAGCTTTTTTACGAGCTGGAGCTGTTGTTACAAAAATAACACTTGCTAAAATTCCAATAATAGCCATAACCAAAAGAAGCTCAACTAATGTAAAACCTTTATTATTTTTTCTAATTTTCATATTTTTTCCACCTCCATTCCATTGTTATTTTTAATATTTATTCATATTTCTCTTTTTTATCTTTTCATTATATCACATCTTTCTATTCTTAACCATTCAAAAATAACTACCCTGAACATCAACACCCCCTAAACTACTTAATACTCATCGCTACTTGATAAATTGGCAATAATATAGCCGATACTAAAACACCCACACCAATGGCTAAAATAACCATTAACACTGGTTCAATCAATGTAGAAAAATTCTTTACCATTCGATCAGATTCTTTCATGTAAAATTCAGTAACCTTAACTAGGGAAAAAGACATTCTACCAGTATGCTCCCCTACTTCAACCATTTGTGTCATTACTGGAGGTATCTCCTCGTATTTCCCTAAGATAGTAGACAAGTCTCCGCCTTTTTTAATTTCATCTGCGGCCGTATGAATAATATATTTATAAACACTATTCCCCACAACGTCTGCCGTAATAGATAATGCAATTCTAATTGGCAAGCCACTTTGCAATAAGGTTCCTAAATTCTCAGAAAATCTCGCTATATAAACATTGTGTAAAATTTTTCCAATCACTGGGATTTTTAAGACTAACTGATCAAACTGCTTCTTTCCATCATCCGTTTTTAAGTAATACATCATACCGACAATACCTCCTAGAACAATAACAATTACCGCCCACCAATAATTTACCATAAAATCACTAGTCCAAATCAAAATTCTTGTTTGTAAAGGCAGTTGTTCTCCTGCTTCTTTCATGATTTCCAAGAGCTTAGGAACAACCGTAACCATCATCAACCCCCCCACACCAAACATTGCCATAATAATAAATACTGGATAATACATTGCCCCTTTCAGACTAGAAGTTAATTCATAGTTTCTCTCAATATTATCCGCTAATTTATTTAAAGACTCTTGTAATGTCCCCGACGCCTCACCTGCCTTAACCATGCTAACATAAAAATCCGAAAACATATCAGGATGCTTTCCTAGGGCCTCAGATAAGGAGGAACCTCCATCAATATCAAACATCACTGATTTTAACTTCAAGGAAAAAAATTTATTCTCAGTTTGATTAGAAATAGAATCTAAAGCCGCCAACAGTGGTACCTTAGAATCTATTAAGGTAGCCAATTGTCTAGAAAAAACAACAAACTCTCTTGGGTTAACACCCTCCATAACTTTCGAAAGTAACGCCTCAATGCTATTTGGCTTCAACTCTCGCAAATCAATAGAAGTCAATCCAGTCGCTACCAACATTCGTTCAGCAGCTCGACGAGATAATGTTTCTATAATCCCTTTTTGTTTCTCGCCCTCTCTATTTATGGCTTGGTATTTAAATTTCATATTCTTTAAAGATTTAGTACTTACTTATAATTGCCCCTCTTAGTTTTTATAAATTTATCAACACTACTTTATAATTAATGTTCAATTTCACAACGATTACTTCTTACAATCTATCTACACTGAGTCCAAAGCCATTCTCAACGCATTAACATCTGTTGCATAAGCCTCTGCATCTTTTAAATCAACAACACCTTGCTTTACCAATCTAGCCAAAGAACGATTAATACTAACCATACCATCTTCAAGAGAAGTATCTATGACTGTACTAATCTGATGTGCTTGATTTTGTCTAATTAAATTTTCCACCGCCGTATTTTTTATTAAAATCTCCACCGCTGGAACTCGTCCTCCTCCACGTTTTTTTAACAATCTCTGAGAAATTATTCCCAATAAAACACTGGCCAATTGCGCTCTAATTTGATTTTGTTGGTGCGCAGGAAAAATATCGACTATTCTATCAATAGTTTGAATTGAATCATTAGTATGCAATGTAGCCAAAATAAGATGCCCTGTTTCTGCCGCTGTAATTGCTGTAGAAATAGTATCTAGGTCACGCATTTCTCCTAATAATATTACATCTACATCTTGACGAAAGGCTGATTTTAAAGCTCCGGAAAAATCTACTGCATCTTGATAAACCTCCCTTTGGTCAACTAAGGATTGTTTTGATTTATGCAAATATTCAATTGGATCTTCAATGGTAACAATATGATATCGTTTATTTTCATTTAAATAATCAACTAGAGCAGCTAGAGTCGTACTTTTCCCATGTCCCGTTGGGCCAGTAACTAACAGCAAGCCCTGACTTCTTTCCATAAATTTATAAATATAATCTGGCATGCCCAGATCTTTCAAAGGCCTAATTTCTTTTGGAATATATCGAAGCGCTAAACTAATATCCTCTCTCTGATAATACATATTGGCTCTAAATCTATCTCCAGATTCCACTGACATAGAAAAATCAAAAGCTCGTTCTTTTTCAAATTGCTTAGATTTCATTTCATTTAAAAGGATTTTGGACAATCCTCTCATGTCCTCTCTAGATAAAATTGGCTCTTTGTCTAATCTATATAATTCTCCATCCAGTCTAACAACCGGATGTTCACCCACTGCCAAATGCAAATCAGAAGAACCTTGCTGAACAACATACGCTAAATATTTTTTCAATTTTTGATCCAACTGACTCTCTCTCATGTTTTTTAAAATTACAAATTTGTATTTTCGTAGATCTTATTGTGCTGGTAAACTACCAATTTCAATTGAATTTCCTTCACTCACCTCCGTATTCAGAGCATCCTCATTTTTTTCACCATCTCCTCTTTCGGAAGTTATCCTCCCTTTATTTTGCAATATTTCTTTTTCATATGTCTCATCAACATCCTCTTCCGTTACTCTTTGTATTTCTTCCAACGTTGTTAAGCCAGTTAATACCTTTATTAAACCATCTTGCTTCATCGTCGTAAAACCATCTTTTCGCGCCTCATCTTCTAATTCCACTCCCAAAGCACCTTTACTAATTAATTTACTAAAATTATTTGTTATTTCTATGGCTTCAAAAATACCAATTCTACCTTTCATTCCATTGCCCTGACATTTAGAACATCCAACACCTTTATAAATAACAATCTTACTACTATCATCATGCATATCAACTTCCACACCACGACTTTTCAACACATCAACACTAACTGATTTCAATTCTTTCTTAATATTCTGCTGCATGTCAACAGCTAAATCAGTTATTGGCTGTTTACAATCCTGACAAATGCCCCTAACGAGTCTTTGCGCCATAACTAATTTTAATGAAGATGCAAGTAAGAACGGCTGTACATTCATATCAATCAGTCTTGGAATAGCTCCTGCTGCAGAGTTTGTATGCAATGTAGACAATACCAAATGACCAGTCAATGAAGCATGTATAGCAAGCTCCGCTGTTTCTTCATCTCGAATCTCTCCAACCATTATAATATCTGGATCCTGACGAAGTACACTTCTTAATCCTGATGCAAATGTATAACCAATTTCTGGACGCATTTGACTTTGATTCACACCTTCCAAAATATATTCCACTGGATCTTCTAACGTTATAATATTTACTTCCTCCTTGTTAATGATTCTTAACATTGAATATAATGTTGTTGATTTACCACTACCAGTCGGTCCTGTAATCAAAATAATTCCATAGGGCTCTTTAATCATCTTTTTAATAATCTCTTTATCTCTACCCTGTACACCTAATTTATCCAGCTTCATCAATCCAGCGTCTGTATCAAGGATACGCATTACAACTTTCTCTCCATTAGCTGTCGGAAAAGAAGAAACACGAAAGTCAATAGTTTTTCCTAGATCATTAATTCTAAATCTGCCATCCTGAGGCTTCCTTTTTTCATCAATTTTAAGATTGGACAGAATTTTAACACGCGAAACTAAAGCTGCAGCAATTTTTTTAGGCAATGTTATAACAGTTTTTAAGTCACCATCTATTCTGTAACGAACTCTTACGTTTTTAGCCATTGCTTCGATGTGAATATCACTAACACCACTATCAATCGCATTCTCAATTATAGATTCCACCATTTGAGAAATGGGAGCATCTTTTAATATTTTAACGTTTTCTTTTCTTTTTCTTAGTTTCATTCCGTCAGCAGCGGCAGACTCTTCTTCTTTTTGCTCATACACATCCAACGCACTTTCAACACCTAGGAATTTATTTTTTATTTTACCCACCAATGCCTCAAAATCATTAATATCAATTGGGAAAATTTCTAATCGCTTCTTGGTTTTTCTAGAAAAAAATCTCAAAGCATTTTGAGTATTCATATCAGATTCATCCACAACCGCAACTTTTATAAATGTTTCTGTCATTTCAAATGGAATAAATCTAAATTTGCTCAAAGAATCCACTGAAATTATTTCCAATATTTTTTCATCAATATCTATTGCTTGCCAGTCAATATTATTACCAGGAACACCAACTTCATCATGTTCTCCTACTGATTGGTTACTCCCATTGACACTGACATTATTAACTTGAGCACCATCTGCAGGCACACCATCAACAATCCCTTCTTTATTTTCTTTTAGATTATCTTGATCGTTCATTTTATAAATTTAAATAGTTGATTGATTATTCACCGTTACGTCCTGTACCTGTACATCCTGTACTTGTGCTGCACCATCTTTTTTAAATAAATCATTTTTTCCAACACCCTCTACTTGAACAGGAACAAACACATCACTAGTTATAAATTTATTGACAGCCCCAAGACCATCAGTATTCAATCCCTTCTGCAACAGACTTTTTAGGACTGTATCACTAGTCATAATTTTAGAAAAAGACTTTACTTCAACTGGTTTTTTCTGGAAAACATCAAAAGCTATTTTTGCAGTAATTAATTTAATGGGCGTATCAGTGTTCTCCTTGCTATTTGAGGTTGTTAAACTAACACTATTAGGAACAACAATTCTATTTTGAACATCTAATTTACTCAAAAAATTCTTGAGCATGGGATAAGTTCCAGTAGCAGACAAAGTTACCTTTGTCATTGACGATTTTATTGCACAATTTAATCCGCTCTCCGCAGCACCTGCCTGTCGACATTTAGGATTAATCAATGCCTTCTTTTCGTTAGCATCAATTTTTACAACTAACACTCCACTTTGACTTATATTTTTATTAATTTCAGCCACTAAATTATCATCATCACTATCTACCGGTATTGCATTATTCACATAAGCCTTAGTATCCTCATCAAGGTTGCGATATACCGTCAATGCCTTCTTCATATTCGTTATACCTGTCTCCAGCGCTATTTTTTCTTGATTTAATTTAATCACTTCATCTTTTTGTAGTGTATACTCATCCCAAGATGGCTTAGTAATACCTATCACAGACCAAATTAAAATAATCAATGATAAAGGGAAAAATAAAAGTTTAATATTCATTTTTGTATTTTTAGATAATTATCTATTTGTGTTATTTAGTAAGATTATTTAAACTATTTATAGAAAATTTTATAGATGCTTCAATACCTTCCTCTCCTAAAGAACTTCCCTTTAATAAAGCTTGTTTATCTGAATCAATTTGACTATATGCACTGATTTGTTTTGCCAGCGTATTTAAATCAGCCGTTTGCACAACCAGTTGTATATCACTCAATCCATTGCTCATTGCAATTTTCAAACTCTTAAGCGTGTTTTCATTCATTGTTGTTTCAGAAATTTGATTTAAAACATTAGCCTGAATAACTTTATTTTTAAATATACGATTTATTTCCAACAATCTATCCTGAAAGTTATACAAATTTTTATATTCTTTATTTCTATCTAAATCATTTTTCAACATCTGAATATCATTCTTAACAATAGCAACTTTTTTATTTTGACTACTTTTTAGATACCAAACCCCACCATATAATATGGCAGCCAAAAGAAGCAAGACGATTCCAGCAATTAAAGAAGACTGTCCCGAATAACTTTTATTGTCTTGTCCGGTAGATAGATTTTTTGCCTTAAGGTTTATTTTTCTCATTGTTTTTTTACTCTACTTAAATAAAAGTTTATACACTATCAAATTGTGCAAATAACACTTCACTTAAGTGAGATAAATTTATTTTTTCATTCAAGACAATCTTGTCCAAAATAAATAATTTTAATTTTAATTTTATTTTTTTATTTAATAACTTATTAAATGCACAATTTTATTCTTCAAAATTAGCCAAAGCCAATCCAATCGCAATACTCAATGAAGAAGCATGTTTCAATAAAATGTCTTTTATTTCTGGTCTGAATGCAATTCCCTCCAAAGCGTTACCAATTGAAGTTTCTACCTTAACTCGTTGTTGAATTACCTCTCTTAGTCCAATCATTGCTGCGGCTCCTCCAGTTAATAAAATACCATTCACCTTCACACCTTCAAAATCAGACTGAAATAATTTTATAGTTTTTTCAATTTCAGCAATAATCATTGCTAATATCGTCTCCAAAACACTACCACCTACACCAGAAACACTTACATTAATTCCTTGCTCTTTCTTAATTTGATCAGCTCTTTCAAAACTAGTTTTCGTAGAATCGGCTATAACTTGTGTCATTTTATCTCCTCCAATATCTATAGTTCTATTTACCAAAACGCTTTGCTGCGCCGCCACTAAAATATTACTAGTTTCATGACCAATATCCAGAATTAAGTACACCCCTTTCTTATTGCGAGTTAATGCCCGTGTCAAAGAGATTGAATCAATCTCTAATAAATTCACTTTCAAGTTATTTGTACTAAGCACCTTACTGTATTGTCCACTTATTTCTTTCATCACTGCAATAACTAAAATCTTCACCGTTCCTCCTAGAGTAGCACCTTTATTATGCCCTTTTTCGACAGTAACCGTACTGCTTTGACGTAATTGTTCTTCGTTAATAATTTGCCAGTCATATACAACATCCTCAATTTTAACAGGAATATACCTTGACACCTCTCTTCTAATAGCCTCTTCAAATTCTTTATCGGAAATACGCGGCACTTCAATTGTAATAATCAAAGAAGTAAAGCTCGGTATGGCTACATTCATTATACTGCTTTTTATTCCAGCACTCTCTAAGGAATTCTTAACAACTGCACCTGCAAATTCATTAATAACACCTGCATTACCAATTTCAATCAATGGTTCCTTTGTTCTGGCAATGGAATAATTTTTTAAAATAATTTGATCAGCTTCTTTTTCTAATACAACCGCCTTTATACTCTTTGTGCTTATATCAACACCAACAGCAAGTTTTTTGCTAGAGAATTGATTAGAAAAGCTAGCCGCAAGATCACTCAAAGATGGAACCGTCATGTGTTTTTGTTTAATATTGATTTTATTTCAAATTTATTTTTTTCAAAGCCTTGAAAAAAAGCCAACCCTATGCTAGCCTTAATGTATATATTAAGTATAGCACTAAGCTTTTAACATAACAAGACTACACAGCTATCCAAATAAATATATACTTTAATTATAACATATATTAAAAAATGTACCAATACTTTACCCAAAATGCTAAAAAGGCAATTAATCACGGAAAGAAAACAGCTAACCAAGTTGATTTAAAAAAAGTAAAAGCAACAGATATTATCAAAGCTATTATTGAAAAAGAAGGTTGTTATGGTAAAAATATTATTACCTCACTTGACGCTTCTCTTAAGAAAAAAACCATTGAGAAATTAAAAAAGGGCTCAAAATCACTTGCTTCTGACTTAATACTGCATGCCGTAAAAATTGCCTATACATCTCACAGTGATTTAATTGGCACCGAACATTTAGTTCAGGCATTTATTGAAATAGAATTATCTAAAGAATTAGAAAAAGCTAATATTCAAAACACACAACGCAACCATAATAATCAAACATCTGCGGAAATTCAAAAAGAAATAAATGCTCTACTAAATAACTTATTCCCCAATGGGCCATTGGGTGCTGTAAACAAAATGAACATTTTAAAAACTTACTGCACCAACCTCACAGAGAAAAATTCTAAAAAATATCCTCTAATTGGCAAGACTTATGAATTATCTCGTTTGACCCATATTTTAGGACGAAAAAATAAAAACAATCCTATACTAATCGGTGATCCTGGAGTAGGCAAGACTGCTATAGTTGAAGAATTGGCTCAAAAAATTAACACTCTAGATGTTCCACACTATCTAATTAATAAAAAAATATTACTATTAGATCTAGGGCAACTTGTGGCTGGAACAACTTTTAGAGGAGAATTTGAGGCACGCCTAAAAGAAATTATGCATGCTGTCAAAAAAGATGGCGACATAATTCTTTTTATTGACGAAATTCATACCCTCATAGGTGCTGGAAATGCTCCCGGGGGAATGGACGCTGCTAATATATTAAAACCAGCTATGGCCCGAGGAGAAATTCAAATTATTGGGGCCACAACTATTGATGAATATAAAAAACATATTGAAAAAGATACGGCCCTAGAAAGAAGACTACAACCATTAATGACAAAAGAACCTACCGAAAAGGAAACTGTAAAAATATTACAAGGTATTAAAAAACATTATGAAGATTATCATCAAGTAATTTTTGACAAGGAATCTATCGAAGAAACAGCCCTTCTCGCTAAAAAATATATCACCAATAGATTTTTACCAGACAGTGCCATTGATCTTTTAGATGAAACAGCTGCCAGGAAACGTTCTCAGGTAATTAAAACATCTTTAATTAAAAAACATTACGCCGCCAAGGAATGTCTAAACAAACTTTTGACCATCAAGGATGCTTTAGTGCTTGAGAATCGATATGACAAAGCTCTGGAAATTAAACAAGATGAAGAAACGTTAGTTGAGAAACTTAAAAAAGAGCAACTTCTAATTGAAAAATTAAAAAAACAACAAAAGATAACTATTAACAAGCAAGATATTATAAAAACACTGTCTTCTATAACAAATATTTCCTCAGAATTATTATCCAACCATAATTCTAAACTAACCGGTGAAGTATTTCAAAAATTAAAAACTAATCTTGTTGGACAATCCCACATAAAGAAAAAAATTAATGAAACTATTTTACGTCGGTTAAGTGGAATTAGCCGACAACAAGGACCCCTTGGTTCATTTTTGTTTATTGGCCCAACCGGTGTAGGAAAAACCATGACAGCGAAATTATTAGCTGAAGCAATTTCTCCCGATGGTACGCCCTCTTTAATTCAAATTAATATGAGTGAATTCACTGAAAAACATTCACTCTCTAGATTACTAGGCGCACCCGCTGGATATGTTGGGTATGAAAGTAGTGGTGAGCTCAGTGATAAGATTCTTCGTAATCCATTTAGCGTTGTTTTATTTGATGAGATAGAAAAAGCAGACCCCAGCATTTTAAATATTTTACTACAAATACTTGAAGAGGGAGAACTTATTGATACCAAGAATAAAAAATTAAACTTTAGGAATACTTTAGTAATTCTTACTTCTAATATTGGGACAAACAAGCTAGATAAAATTAGCTCACTAGGTTTCAATTCTTCCAACAATAAACTTGGGCCCGCTAAAAAAGACGTGCAAAAAACTATTTTAAATAAATTGGAAAGATCATTGGCTCCCGAATTACTAGCCAGATTAGACGATATTCTTGTTTTTGATAATTTACAAAAAAAGGAAATATCTAAAATTATAATAAAATCTCTAGAAGAGTTGAAGAATCATTTAAAAAGAAAAAAGATAGCACTCTTTCTAGACAAGTCTATCATAGATTTTTTAACAAAACAAAGTCTAGCAAAAGCTCAGGGTGCTCGTTTAATTAGAAAGAATATTCAAAATTTAATAGAGCCTCTTTTGGCTAAAGAGCTTTTAAAAAAGAAACCTTGCAATAAAATAATCCTCACTGTAAAAAAAGGTAAGATAGTCCTTAAAAAATAATAAGCTTGTCTAATCTACTCAACTCTAATTTAGTTTTATGATTACATTTGCTAACTTGAAAAAATTTTTATTAGACCTAGTTTTCCCAATTCAATGCATCCACTGCGGTAAGTCCAATGAAATTTTGTGCACTCAATGCCTCAAAACTATTAAACCACTAGACTTACAAGTTTGCCCCTGTTGCGAAAAATCAATCACCTTAAATGGTGAAGTTTGTAACACCTGTGATAAAAAATTTAACCCCTCCATTGACAGACTAATTATTGTCGCCAATTATCAAGAAAAATTATTATCTAAGGCTATCCACCTTTTTAAATACAAATTCGTTAAATCTCTTAGCAAACCTTTAGGAATCTTAATGATTAATAACAGTCAAAAACTAACTATTCCTACACCAGATTTTATCCTGCCAATCCCCCTTCACCCTAAACGCTTGCGTTGGAGAGGATTTAATCAATCAGAATTACTAGCCGACATCCTAGCCGCAAAACTACTACCAGGAATAAAAATTTCAGTGATTAATAATTTAATCATTCGTCAGCGTCACACAGTTCCTCAAAAAAAAGTTAAAAAATACAAAGACCGTTATCAAAATCTTAATAATGCCTTTGCTTTAAACTCTAAATTTAACTGGACCGAAAACACCTTGTCTAACAAAACTTTAGCAAACAAAAATATTTTAATTGTGGACGACATTACCACAACTGGCGCTACAATTTTTAAATTTGCTAGAGAGCTCAAAAAATTAAATCCCAAAAGTATTTCTGCCATTGTTCTTGGTCGACAACATTAAATCTTCTGCAAGGAATAAAATATAAAAACAACCACGCCTTCGGCGCGATTGTTTTTTGAGTTCTATGCTTTAAATTTTAAATTACATACTCTAGATTCTAATCTTGATTCTCAAACACAGGTACAATTTGTTTTTTTCGAGAAACAAGTCCATCAACAAATAATACTCCATTTTGATCCTCAGCCTTAAACAATTTTGTAAACAATTCTTTTTCATCATCACCAGAGTAAAGAGCATACCCTTTTTCGCTTAAAATATCCACAATAACAAAATATACTCCTTGTAAATTATCCTCTCTCTTAATTTCTGCTAGTTTTTGCAAAATTTTATCCTTTCTATTTAATCCATAGTCAACGTTCGTCGTTTCCATCACTCCAATTCCGTAATCTCCGTCTTTAAAAGTAAAAGTCTTATAATCTAATTTAATTAAATCATCGATTTCAATATCCCCTAAATCACTTTTAGCATTAAACATCTCCAAACTCCACGCCTCCATGTCATCTACCTCTGCAATTTTAGCCAATTTATTTGCTAATTCTTTGTCTTTCTCCGTAGTTGTCGGTGATCTAAAAAATAGCGTGTCCGAAAGAATCGCTGATAATAAAATACTAGCGGTTTTTTTATCCAACTCAATATCTTCTTCAAAATATTTTTCGGCAATAATTGAACAAGTTGATCCGAGTGGTTTTACTAAAATAGAGATTGGCTTATCTGTCTTAAAGTCCACTTTATGATGGTCAATCATTTCTACAATATCTAACTCCTGTGAATTATCAATAGTTTGTTTTTCTTCATTATGATCAACTAAAATTACCTCTGCGTCTCTAGGCAATTCTGCAATTATCTCTGGGGTGTCTATTCCAAATTTTTCAAGAACCAATTTAGTTTCATTGTTTAATTTTCCCAAGGCGAAAGCTTTACTTTCAATATTCTGCTTTGTTAAAAAATCTTGATATGCAATAGCACTACAAATTGAATCTGTATCCGGATTTTTATGCCCAATTATATTTTTCATAATTAGTAACTAGCGATTTATTGCTACTACTTAGCAATAACGCTTCTTAATTTTAATTTAGTTTATATTATAATTCTACAAATAAGTTCATCTTGTGTCAACAGTTTTTTTAATAACTTCTCCCATCTTGACATCATTATTAATTAGTCCTACACTAATAATGACCCTCCCTTAAAAAAATTAAATTTTACTATATGCTATTTTATGTATTATCATCCGCGCTGCTTATTATGATAGCATCTCTCATTGGAAAAATTTCTACCTGGAAAAGTTTTGGGAATATTCTTCAACGCAATACTCAATATTTAATCACTTTTGCCAGTGGAATTTTTACAATACTAACTATTTCTTTGTTTAGGGAAACTTTAGAATTATCTCATTCATTTCTGATTACCATTATCAGCATTTTATTAGGAATATTTATTATACACATAATTATAAAACTCCTCCCTGTTGCTCATCACCATCACTCTATTCCATCTAATTGCGGACATAAGCACTCTCATATTGACGCTCGTCGTATGATGTGGAGTGATTTCTTTCATAATGCTGGCGATGGAATTTTATTAGTCAGTGCTTACGCTGCTAGTATACATGTTGGCATCGTTGCCACCATTGGCATTTTTCTTCATGAAATTGTTCAAGAAATATCTGAATTTTTTGTTTTGAAAGAGGCTGGTTATTCAACAAGAAGGGCTTTATTTTATAATTTTCTAGTATCCAGTAGCATTTTAATTGGTATTTTTCTAGCATTTTTCATGTCATCCACAGATTGGCTGATATCCCCCTTAATGGGCTTAGCCACTGGAGGGTTTGTTTATGCTCTTTCAAGAGATTTAATTCCTCACACCATTCATCATGCCCAAAAAAATAATACCCCCTTCAAGCATATTATTGTTTTTATTATTGGTATTGTGCTAATGCTTATCATAAATAATCTTCTACCTCATCTACATGAAAAGCATACTAACGAAAATCATTCCCCTATCGAAAAAAACATTCATAGTTCAAATATTTAATCTTTCCATTTCCACCAATCCAACTTATTTTTATCTGGATTTTTATTCTCAGCAAAATACACTGACGAACGACAAACATACAAAACGCAACGATCAACTTTTTGTCCAGCCTTGCTACAAATTTTCTTATATAGGAGCTGCTTCCAAACTCCGTTCTTGATGAATTTTTTCTAATTTTAGCCGAGACGCCTTTGAAAAAAGTGCATAAATACGGCGTATTGACAAACTTTTTTCAAAAAGTCGCAGGGAAAATTTGAAAAAATTGGCAAAAATTGGGGTTTGGAAGCAGTCCCATATAACACTTCAGGATTTTTTCCTCTTAAACCTTCAATCGAATCAATTCCGATCTCTTTAAAACCCTTCTCAATGCTCGAACCAACTCCAGGTATCTTTTGTAAATTTATTTTCACAATTATACCTATAACAGCCACCTCCCTCCCTGATTAACTTTAATTTTGTAACAATTAAATTTTTACGAACTAATCTACAAAATTCCCATTTCCTTCATTTGAATATACACATCATTTTCCTTTAAAGTTGGACCACCAATAGCAGCAATTTCCTCATAAGAGTAATCACTATTTTTTAAAGGTGTTACGATTCCTTTTTTAATATGTGGCACATAAACCAACATTACCTCACCCGTTCCCGAAAATATCCACTCATTTGACGTTGCTCCTAAAATAAATACCTGCCCTTTATTAACCTTTTTATTCACCACTCCGTTTGTTAAATTAATATTTCCCTTCGTAACAATTACAATAAAAAATCTATCCGTAAATGTTTCCAGCATTCTTTTTCCATCTTCAAGAACAATTTTATCCAAAGCAAAATCACTAGTAGCTACTAAGCAAGCATGTTTAGAGTTTACTGGCGCCTCTTTGTCAATTCGATAGGTTTTGTATTTTGGCTCTATAGGACTTGGCTTAATTGCATAAGGATAAATTGAAGCAAAAAAATCTTCAATCTGCAATGGCCGATTTGGGTCATTACGTCCCCAATCTCCACCTCTAATTGTTAAATTTGAATTTTTTTGAGGTTCTAAAATAGTTCCTTTTAACAAAGAATGCACAATACCGGCATGGATTAAGTAAGTTTCACCAGCTTTAAATTTTATATGATTGAAATATTTTGACACTTCCTCAATCGTCTTTGTAGTTTCCATAATCTTTGCCAATTTTGCTCTTCCTTCGGCTGTTTGCAGAATTTTCTCTCCTGTCTCTGTTAATCCATACAACATCTCTCCTTCAGATAATGTATACCAAGCTTCTGTTTTATTCTTGTAATGCGTCTGCACAGATAAAAATTCCTGGGCAGATAAAACTTTTAATAACAGTGGAAATTCTCCTTTAGGGCCAACTGTTTTTCCAAAGACTGATTCTTCATTATGAATATCATCCCTCAAAAGACTACCATTATTAAATCGACTCGGTCCATCTGGATGAGTGGATACTAAAAAAATTTCTCCTATAATTTTATCCCCAAATTCATTCGCTTTTTTATTCACAAAATCAACAACTTCCGAAGTATTTCCCCAAACTTTTTCTTTATAAATATCTGGATTATTAAAATCTATCTCAATTATATCTTTCATAGTTAGTTAGTTAGTTAGTAATTAATAGTTAATACCTATACTATTACTATTTCATTTTATCAAAGAAATGCTATACTGAGAAGAGAGCGTTTAATTTTTAATCAAAAATATGAATACGAACTTTAAAAAAAGGTGCTTAATTAGCATAACAATGGGATTGGCCTTTGGTCTTCTTTGTTTTGCAGGATTTTCATCAAGTTCTGATATACCAGCTGAATTTATGAAATTTCAAAACTGGTCCCCTTCCAATCCAATGCTTTGGTCGCTTGTTGCCAATCGACTTGCAATTGGTTTTGTAATTGGTTTAGTTGGATTTATGACAACTCACCCACTTTTAGGATTTAAATTTCCTGTTTTCTTCAGAGGGATAAAAATTGGTGTACTTATTTCTCTATCAATGGCATTTGGCTCTTTGATGGGACCAAATCAAGAATTAGCCCAACAAGGATTTTGGATGACATTACTTTTCGGGGGAATAATTGGAATGATCATAGACTTAACTGCCACGAAATTCGCCGGACAAGGAAAAGAATTACAAAACTAATATTTATAATTTACAATATTAAACAAATAAAAAAACGAGGCTTCGCCACGTTTTTTTATACTTTTGCTCAAAGCGGAGAGAACAGGATTCGAACCTGCGGTGACTTACGCCACACATCGTTTCCAACGATGCGCATTCGACCACTCTGCCATCTCTCCGCTCTAAGCGAAAATCAGTTGCGGAGAGAGGGGGATTCGAACTCCCGGTACCAACAAAGGCACAACGCTTTTCGAGAGCGTCCTATTCGACCACTCTAGCATCTCTCCAGTTTTTCAAAGGAGTGCTCTCGTGCTCCCACAAATTTCAAGAAATTTGGAATAGTCTTCGCTACCCGCTCAAACCATTCCCACTCTAGCATCTCTCTACTTAAATTATTATGCCTCAATTCTGAAGAAAAATCAACCCTCCTATAGTTAAATATCCTTATTTTCGCCTTTTCAACCATAGATTTCCAACACCAACCACTAAGCCAAGAAACATCACAATCCCCAGCCAAAAAACAACCTCCGTGCGACAAAATATAAGGGAATGAAAATTATTTTTAGTTTTCACTCCCTTTTTTTATTTATGTGATGCCTTTTATCTTAAGAAATCCAATGACACTTAATGCCAATAGCATAATTTCATATGATATTTGAGTATGATTCTGTAAAAAATTTTTATCAATTTTACGAATTTGCCATAAAATTAATATACCAAACAGACCCAAGGCTACCGCCATAAACACATCCCCTATACTACAAATGATCTGCAGCTCCTCCACTCTAATTCGATCTGCCAACAAAGGCAACTTTGTTTGTTTTGTTGCTAATTTATGACTGGGATTGTTGTAAACAACAGACTCTATCACTTGAGAAAATGCTGTCTTATTTAATAAAACAGGCATTTGCCCATTGTTTGATTTGATAACTATAATATTACTCAATGTCCCTAGTAATACTAGACTACTTAAAATCAAAACTGTTTTAGACTTTATCTGGCTTATAAATAGCGCCAATAACAACATGTGTGATAAATAGAACAATTCTAGACAATAAGTCATAATATTATCCCCCTTTTTTTATTAAAGTACAAACTTATTTAATTACATATCTACATTAACAACTAACATTTCTTCTGTCAAGCTAAATCAATAGCACATTCTGAAAAAATATCCTTGACTTGTAAATAAATATTCCTACTTCTTCATTTTTAACCATAGATTTCCAACACCAACCACTAAGCCAAGAAACATCACAATCCCCAACCAAAAAACAACATCCCGTACCGTGTATTTATCAGCTAAAAATCCAATCCCCGTTGCCATTAAAATGTAGAGCAAGCTTAATAACATACTAAGAGTAGATAAAGTTGTTGCTCTATTTCCTGAGGACGTTTGGTCATTAATTAACTTAGAAGTAATAACTTGATTAATTGCGTTAAAACTTCCCCAGACTACAATCAACACAATGACGCCCCCTAAACCAACAAACGACACTAGTGATAATAATCCGGCATAAATAAAAAATTTATTCCCTGAAATTTTAATTATTTTATTTTATAAACTATTTTTTACTACTATCTTCTATTAACGAATTCTAAACCATACTGCCCTTTTTGCCTCCAGTGGTTAATCTATCTCTTCTATCTTATACATTCCATCTTCCTGAACACGAACGTATTGGCTGTCTGTTTGCAAGCCTTATGTTTCATCTTCTAAACTTTTAATCTGTTTTTCAAAATCAGAATTTATTTTTTGGGTTTTGTTAAATTTTTTAAATTTGCTTCCAATTCTTTCAAGCTTTCTTTTTTTTCAATCTCTCTCTGTTTTTCTTTAAATTTCCCATACTCTTTTTCTGCCTTTGCTTTGGCAAGTGCGTGTGTAATTTTTCCATAATTAGTCAAAATTTCTTTTTTATTCATCTGTAAAATCAAATCCAATTGCTCAATCCAACTCACCATTTTCATTGGAGTTTGGCTCTGCGCCATACTTTCGGCAAAAGCAAGGTATTGCTCAATAATTAAGCTCAAAGGCTTCATTTCGTCTTTATTCAGGTAATTTTTAGCAATACTGACATCTTTTTTGATGATTTGTTTTTCTGATTTTTTATCACAGGATTTCATTCCCAAAAATGGTTTTTTACTGTCTGTTCTGCTATGCACCAGCTCCGCTGCAGTTTGTTTGCTAATTGCCCAAAGCAATTTATTTTGCACCATTTGAAAAAAATTAATTGTTTTATCGTCTTGGGAATCATAATCAATACTTGTAGTGTAAATATCTTTAATTTTTTGATAAAAGACTCGTTCCGAAAGGCGAATTTCACGAAGTTTTTCTTGAAGTTTATCGAAATATTCTGTCGTTTTTCCTGATTTTAATTTTGCTTCATTAAGTGAAAACCCTTGTAATAAATATTCTTTCAACCTTTGCGTTGCCCAAATGCGAAATTGTGTACCTCTCACTGAATTTACACGATAACCAACGGAAATAATCGCATCGAGATTATAATGCTTTATATTTCTCTTTACTTCACGAGGACCTTCTTTTTGAACTACTAAGAAATCCTTAGTAGTTGCTTTTTCATTTAATTCTCCTGCTTCATAAATATTTTTAAGGTGGAGTATCACATTTTCAAGTGTACAACCAAAAAGCTCCGCCACTGACTTTTGACTCATCCACAGACTCTCATCTTTTATCAAAGTATCTACGGAAATTTTTCCGTCCTCTGACTTGTAAATTATAATATCTAAATTTTCTTCCATAATTATTTTAATTATTATCCAAACAAACAACTTCTACACCAACCCTTTTTCCAATGTAATGATAGGAGCTCGACTTTGTTTACCTTGTTTACATTCTTAAGTATAAAGCCAACTCTACATTTCGTCAAACAAAAATTATAAAATTATTCAAATACTCAAACATTCAAGTTGCATGTTCAAGTGTTCAAGTGAACATGATGAACACCCTTTTTCATTTAGGAAATCGCCACTTAAAATATCTTCCTTCTATATCATAGCATCATTTTTTATCTTCCAAACTTTTAATCTGTTTTTCAAAATCAGAATTTATTTTTTGTGTTTTATTAAATTC
>JAUUEI010390845.1:0-12473 GCA_032274625.1 Depressigyra globulus
GCATGACTTGTTCCCCGAACTGCCCCACATATAGTTCGAAGAGCATCCAAATGAATGTTTTCTAATGCTGTAGCATCTTCTTCCCTACAGTTGTCCCATATTACATCGGCATATTCCATAACCGGTAATATGAACGACTTGTATAAAAGTTCCGAGTGCTTTTCTTGACAATTTGTACTTTAAACTTCTAAAGCAATTTAGCAAAAGGCTTACCTTTTTAAGTAAGAAATGTATACCGAGATGTTTGTGCACATTAAAATTCCTTAATTTTAATAGCATTCAAGTAAAAGGGTGGTTTACGAATCGATCGTCCTTTGAGGGTAAAAGTTATAGATTCGGATTTTTCTGCATTAAATGTTACTAGCCATTGTTGAGCCAAATTATTTATTTGGTTTATGTAATCATTCAAAGCTTGACTACAATCCATTGGGTTTTCGACTACTCGATATAAGGAAGTATCATCAGCAAAGAGCCTGACATTAGATTTAACATTGTCTACCATATCATTTATATAAATTAAAAACAAGAGTGGTCCAAGGACAGAGCCCTGAGGAACTCCTGCCAGTATGTTTTTCTTACTAGACATTTTCTCCTCTGTTACTACAAACTGTTCACGGTTACTTAAGAAGTCCTTAAACCAAGCTAATCAATCTCCTCGAATGCCGACAGCCTGCAATTTATGTATCAGACCTTTGTCAATGAGGGGTTTGAATGATGGATGAGGGGAAAGGGGGGGGGGGCGTGTTGTAAGGACTGATACTTGGGGACATTTTCTGGAAACGTGTGTGCGTGCGAGTGCATGCATGCGTGTATATATGCATGCACGCGTGAACACACCACAAACACACACACACACACACAACACGTACACAACACACACACACATAAATCAAATGGTTCTTTCCATAAACACTGTAGATTAAAATAGCCAACAACAAAAGAGATTGTAAAACATTTATTTACAAACCTAAGGTACATTTCATTGGATTTGTAATGATCACAACTTTTTCGAGATATGCATAAAGAAAGGCAAACAACCGTAGTGCTATTCCACTGTTGCTATATCAAAGCTGCATTAATGGCGGTTCTCACCAATAACAATTATTATGTTTTATTTTAAAATATAAGAAATGCACTTTTATGATATGGACGGTGTACGATTAAGATATAAACATTAGATACATCTATCAGCATAATGATATTCAGATCACAGTGGAATTCACAACATACAAAACTCCTTTCGAGTTCCTGGAATGTACTTAGAGTGATTCTTCACAAATGATTTATTTACTGTAACCGATTCAACATTTTGATTTTATAAAATGGTTGCTCAGCATATTACTTTATTTAAATAACATTGAACAAAAAATAGAAATAAACCAAATGGACAAAACAATTATTATGAAAAAAAAGAAGTTATCAGAGTTAGAGCAAATAAATTATTACAAAGCTAACCAAAATATAAAATAATAATATTTCCATACCAAAAAACAAATCTGACTCTCAGGTAATTTAGTTTTTCAAACTGAGGATTTTATGTAAATACGGTTATATCAGCATCAGACGCATGATTACGTTGAGAAAAAAACCCAGTGGTCAGCTGACGGGATCGATCCTAGACCGACTGCGCATCAGGCGGCCACTATACCACTGGGCCATGCTACCCGCATGTTTGTTTTGGATGATAAAAGTAGAACTTTGCAATGTAACATTATTTCAAACTCAATCACTGTTGCTGAACACCAAACAACCAATAAACATCCATCCATAAGTTTTTATATGATATATAAATTTGACACTGGGTTTCATCTGTCCTATGTTGAATTCTTCAAAGGGTTAACTTAAGTTAACAACAGGGGGCCAGTTGTTCAAACGTTGGTTAGCTTAACCAGTGGTTAAAAAGATTTTTCAAAACTAAAGTTTACATCAGTACAAATAACAAATGAAAAGATATGTTGAATCTCGACTTCGAACAAGATAACATATCCACTCATATTTAATTAACAACCATTTCTGCTATTTAGAAACAAGTATTGAAAACCAAAATATTACGCTAACCCAGGGTTAACTAAACCATGTTTTAGGCAATAGGGCCCAGGTGGTCAGAATAAAAGTGTTCAACAATGTCCATTTTATTCAATGTAGTGGAGTCTGAGAATCAGTTTTTTGTTGGGGTGTTTTGGCTAATAATAAAGTAAAACAAAAATATGTCACAAACATGTATAAAAATAACGGTGGGTCGAGGTTCAACTGGGACAAATGTATCTTAATAAATGTATGTTTTGTCTTTACTGTCTTTTAAAAAACACCAAAGTTACAGCCGCTACAATTTGACAACACATCACAAAATACAAAAAGTAGTACAATATATTGATTATGAATCATACTAAAATAAGTAAAATATATATTTCCACAATATGTACAGTTCGGTTGCTGGACGGACGGATCAATGGACTGGCACAAAATATTTTTAATATCAAAGTGATTTAATTTAAACTGTCAACTCTGAAAGTATAACCTTAACTGAGATCCTGTATTATATCGTTCTAAACAAGTTTCACTTGTTACAAATTGCTCATACGTTCTCCGAACCTGTTATTGTCATGACTGATAATGTAACACTTAGAATATCCATGCCCCGTGCTTATAAAACTTTCATAGTCTAAGACTCCAGACTTCTTGACAGTCTCACATTCTGGTTATACAAACTGCATACAGATGTCATTAGAGCCTGAGTCTAGACTGTAAATTGTTTTACAAGATCGGGCGCATATATCTAATTGTGTATGAAGGATAAAGTCCTAATCAAACTTATGCCGAATTTTTTTTTGCTCATTACACATTTCTTGATAATTGCTCAAAAGAAAACTTGAAAACCGATTTAGAATTATGATCATGTATTACTGCAAATAAACGACATGCATGATAAACATCCAAAAGTTGCTATTCAAAGATTGTAATGTTCAGTCAATAAAGTACCATATAACCATAGAAAATTTGAAACCGACTATAGGACTGCATTATTACACCTGCCTATTGTGAAGGTAATGGTCTCTTTTACAAGTTTATATGATTGTGTTCTACTATTATATCTTAATGGAATATTCAATTGACAAAAGGTAACTTTTCGATGTTTATCAGTTCTGTTGTTTCACTTTTCAGCAAGCTTTTCAATTTCATCCCAGGGCTTTTCAGATATGCTTGTAATACATGTACACAAAAAATGGTCAAGTATAATTATGTTTAGAACTTAGTTTTAAGACGTGCATCGTGTACAGAGTTTGCTGTACACTTTAGATCAGTGTTAGCATCACCCAATTACCATCAGAGTGCAGGTTGAAGTGAAGGGGTCATACTTACAAATAATGATTGCACCAAAGTCCACAAGCTACTCAGTGTTTAAGGGCTTGTTCCACAGGAACTCTCTGAATCACAGATTCTCTTTTAATGGTTTTGGATTAGCTTTTCTTCAATTTTAAATGTTGGACTGAGCCATAAACATATGCAACCAGTTGGGTTGGCCACCTCCCCAGTTCTAGTAAATAGAGGAAATTTCAAATATTTCTATTTTTTATTTCGGGTAAATGAAAATATTTTGAAGGCAGAAAAAGACATGACTGAAGGACATACATATATAATGGTCTCATAGAATTTTTATTTTATTTTCAAAGACCCTTTGTAATGTATCAATAATTAATCCTTGAATTTACTAATGGAAACAAGACATGCATATTTCTGTGGAACAGTAATGTGTCATTTAACGAGGGAAAGGGTCATAAATCTGATTCACCAATTTTTTATAAAAAAATATACACATCTAAGAATGATCATGAATGATTCAGTACAATCAACGAAAAACAAAATATATTGGCTCAGTTTGATGGACAGAAAATGGGATAGACATATGGAGGATGGGACACATTAGAATGAAGAAGAAGTGTAAAACTAAACCATCCCAAACAACATTGAGATGTACCATAGCATAAAAACACGTCCTAATTTTGTGTCGATAAATAAGTCTTATGTATTTAACTAAGTCAAGTGGCTTAAGCAGAAAGAATTTCAAATTACTGGTACATGGGTTTTCCTGTACAAAACATATTACCAAAATCCCAAATCCAAAAACAATTAGTTGACAATACGGTGGCACAAGTTGTAAGTCGTGATGGCAATAATACACAGAAGATGGACACCCAATTTAAAATGTATTATTGTAAATGTTTTTCAGTAGATAGATACAAAGAGTTTAATGTAGTAAAATACAAAGGGAATGCGACTAGTCATCTGAAGCTACATTCCTCCTGTATGAATTTGTGGTTAATTTTATGAACTGCAGTAGACATAGTAAATAGATTTTTACTTGTGTATATCTTAGCCAAGTTTGCGGAAACAAGCACAACCTTGCCAAAAATTCCCTTTCGACTCTGCCTTGTACAGAGATACAATTTTGATCACAGTAACAGTTTTTTTGTTTGGAGTAGTAATAATTTCTCAAATTATCTTTTTTAATTATTGAGAAATTAGTATGAGTATTACTCATTCATCATTTATAAATTTTAACAACAGAATGGGACAGACTAGGGACTATTTTACCATGCTTATATGCAAAGAGGATCAGGCATGTATACCATGGGCCAAGCAGTTGATATCTCCAATCGCTGGGTCCAAGGGAGAGAGAATGGGACAAAATAAAATACATCAAATCATGATGGCAAAGATCTGCACACATCGTAACTTCATTATAATTAGAAAATGCAGGTATGAGATTCTAGGCCAATTCAAACAACTATCCAGACATTACACACTTGTTTGTATGGTAGACACTCCATTAAAGCATTGAGTTTAAAGTACAGCGCATGATGAAAACCAACAGAACGTTTTATACAATATCATTTACAAGTTCATGGATTACAGTTCAGGTGAAATATCACAAGATTACAGACTTTATTTACATAGACTGAAACAGTCCTCTCCATAAGAGGAGAGCTGTTGCTTGCACTCACCTCAGACTCTCCTAAATTTAAAAAGTGTTGAGTGTTTCTGCACTCACCTTTCATCATTTTGCTTTATTATTAAATTTAGTGTTTAGATGTTTGGAACTGCTCACCTTATTTTGATATTTCTCACCTGAGAGTATTGGATTGTTTTCCTGCTATTTTCAAATGGAGGGGTCTACTAAATGACCGTGTCACAGGTTATTTCGACACTGGCTATTTTACCTTTCAACCAGTTAACCAAGATCACTCAAACCCATCTGAGATCTAACCTGTAGTCAGTAAGTCAAGTCAATTTGTTTTACGTGCACTTTCAGAGCAAGCCGTTATAGCGCACGCCTGTCCTGGACACACATTTCAGCACCGTCTGTCCAGGACAAGTGTTTTTGTTAGTGGTTAGTATTAACCCTGTTAAAGGTTAGATAGAGAAAAGAGTGTGTAGTGGCTTGTAAAAACCCACTCTGGGTTGGAGCCAGTACCGGAATACGAACCCAGTACCTACCAGCCTGTTGTAGTCAGTACAAACAAAGGTTAAGGTCATTAGTATGACTTAGCTAACTACTATGCTACATCACTGTTCTTGTCTGGTGTGTGACGAATTTTGTATTACTTGTATCCATCGAATTCCTAGGTTACCGGTGGTATTTAGTTTGTTAATATCTAAATTGTGGGACAGGTACCATATTGGAACATACAGCATTTATATGTAAAAAAAGAAAAAAAATCTTTTTGTTAAATAAAAAAAAGAATGGTTTATTACATGGTTTATTACTGATGTAGGTGTTCTTTAAAACTGTTAAATAATTGACTCTTTAACTTTCAAACCAACAGTAGTCCACTTCAATGTTCAGTGATAAACTCAACAGTAACAGTAGAGATTTACAAATAAGATTATATCTAGCTTGTAGCCTTACATAATGACATATATCAAGTGTGTAGCATTACATAATCACATTTACATGCAAATGTTATTTCCAATAAGTGCTATTTTATTTAAAAACAAATTTGGACCATGGTGTAAAATTCGACTAGTGGCGTTACATATTCCAAACAACCCAGAGCTTACCCCTAGACTGATAAGCCGATAGGGCCCCTGCTGCCTTACCTAATGTCTGGGTTAGAGCCTGAAGTATAACACAGTTTTAGTTTAATTTTCACGTGTGTACTCCAATGACAGCCGATCAATACTAAGAGGACACACAATTTTGTTATTAACCTCGAGGGAAATCGTACGATAATTATGAACCTCATTATGACGTATCTTGTAGGTAATAAATATCTTTTCTTTTTTCGATTTCTTCTGTCTCAGTTGTCGGCCTATCCCGGGAGTCGGTCTCTTTTGGTACAGTTTGTTTATAACGAAATATGCACACACATGAACCTTGACATCTGAATAATTGCGTACAGATTAATACAGATTAGCCAAAATGAGAAGGAAAACAGTATGTTTGCGGAGAGCTTTGTATCATTAATAGACCAAAAACTGAGTACTCCAGGATATATGTATTACATACATTTATAAATTTACATTCATGTAGATTTTTTTTTTAATGTATCTGCCGTATATATAATTCTGGGGAACCTCTGAATTGTCAACTCAACACCTACTCCAATTGTCCTGTGTCTAGTCTGTGAGTTGGATTTTTTATTCTGCTTATGAAGAGAGAAAGCATCCAGGTGTTAAATTTAGTAACTATCATTTGAATTTTTAAATAATTTTTATTCACAAAATACCATTCACAAATATAAAAATACTGGTAGTTGTTAAATTTAATATCTAACTGGAATGTTGTTTTAAACGGCAGATACAGTAACAGCGATTTAGTGCACCAGATTAGCAACCAGATTAAACAAAGCAAGTCCCACAGAATAAGATGGTTCTAAATACCTCAATATACATGTATGTTGATTCTAAGCAAGGCAAGTACCACAATATAGGATGATTCTAAACACAGCAAACACCACAATATAGCATACACAAAAACCGGAAAAACATATCCATATGATTAAAGAGATGTACGTTACACCACATATAAAGTAGTGCTAAAATAATTTTGTCCATTGTATTTTCTTGTGTTATATTTTTTGTATATTAAAACATAAAATGGAAGAAATTAAAGCTGAATGGAAACAAACAGTTATATTGACAGTTATATTGATTTTTTTATTGATTTCTTTTTGAAAGGTGGGCATTGGTTGTAACAAAGTGATTATGGTCCGGGTGAGATAGAAATCAGAGTGAAGGCTCTATTCCTCCGTCTGAGTTTTCATTTAATCTGTTGGAGCTAGTATACAGACACGAACACAGAAACTAACAGTCATCAAGGCTTATTAACTAACAAGCAACCATAACAGCATAAAAAAAACCCACCTTTATATGGTATCAGTTTTGAGTAGTCTTACCTCTAGAAAGTTTTTAAAAGCTTGGTAATCACATACGAACAGAGACTAAATACATTTCAAATAAATAAAATAGAAGGAACAGTACAGAATCCCACCCTATAGTTATTTCTTCATAAAAACAAGATGAATGTCCATTTTGATTGTACACCGAAGCAATAGGTTGGAATCCCGTCTGTAAAAACATTTCATTTTTGTATGGCAGGGAATGGAAACAGCTGCATTCCCAATCATTCCCAATCATTTACATAACACTATAAGATCTAATATTTATGCAGGGCTCACTCTGAAAAGAACTGTAATGTTAGTCAATTTTCAGAAATTCGTTGTACTGTAATAAAACCAATTACTGATATGACAGCCCTCTTAATTTGCCACGGCAATCAGTAGTGCCAGTGCAAAAAGCTGTTAGTAAAATTGGTTTGCGGCAGCTCGTTTAACATAATCGTTATTAATTGTACAAAATTGCCGTAGAGAGTGGACCCGAATTTCAAGGGCTGATATGGGTTTAACTTGTGCACAGGTTTACTATCTAAATACAAATTTTGGGGGCCAATGCAGCTACAGTTAGGGCAAGCTCTGGGCCTGTTTCTTATAAACTTCGAGACTCAAGGCTTTAATGACGTCAGCTGTATGTAATTTGTATCGCATGGCCTTGACATAGTTTCAAGATTTTAACAGTCTTTAATAAAGCCTCGAGTCTAGACGTTAAGTTTTATACACACATGGCCTGCTCGTATTTCCCCCAACCCCCTTCCCCAACTATGACATTAGTTCTGATAACGCCCTCTCCCCCCGACTATCATACATTGCCCCCCGTATTGTACATCTCATCTATTACATCCTCCTCCACAAACTCTCCCTCCTCCTCCTCCTCTTCGTCTTCGTCGTCAGCGTTCTTCGTGTGGAATCCGTTGATCTTCCTGCTGTTGACGCCTCGACTCAGCGGAATGTTCAGCGCGTTGTGGATCGCCTCGATTGTCTTCATGTTCACGTAGTACGTGATGTTCGACCCGCGGATTCTTCCTCGCATTTCTTCCAGAGCAGCGTACGCCTGAAAAAGTAAAGTTAAAGTTTGTTTTTGTTTAACGATACCACTAGAGCTCAATGATTTATTAATCATCGGCTACTGGATGTCAAACGTGGTCATTTTGTCAAGTAGTCAGACGAAACCCGCTACAATTTTCCATTGTTTTTGTGTTGTTTTTTTGGTTTAACGACACACTTAATACATTATAATAACGGTTATATCGGCGTCAGACTTATTACATCGAGAAAAAAAAAATAGTGGCTAGCTGACAGGGATCGATACTAGACCGAATACGCATCAGGCGGACACTTTAACACTGGGCTACGCTGCCCGCATTTTTTCCATTGTAGCAAGCGATCTTTTATATGCACTTTCCCATAGACAGGATAGTACATATCACAGTCTTTGCTATACCAGTGTTGGGTTCTGGCTGGATTGGAAAAAAGCCCAATTGGTGGTCATGTTTTTAGCTGGTGCATTCAGGGAAGAGAGGGAGCACCAGGTTTTAATGTTGTTGTTTTAAAACAGCAATTTGGGAGACTGTATTTTGGGCACACCCGTAATCAATGTGAAACTGGTGCAATCTACTATTAAAGTATTAACCAAAACATTCCTTTCCTTTGACTGATGTAATTAAACAGCACTTACTGCCTTCCATCGTTCCTTTCGTGCATAATGTTCCACAATGAAGCCAAAGAGATCCCCAATTCTGACAGCGGAATCCACGTTCTGTTCTTCTAGCAGAACCTGGCACTGTTTGATGGCGTCTTCAGAGTCTTCGGTATAAATCCTGTTTATAAAAAAACAAAAAAATGTTAATATTATGTGTCGTCTTTTTAAGTTGCAATCTCCTACTGAAGATAATAGCATGACCACAATTCTAATAAGTTTGTGGGGTTTTGGTATCAAAGAATCCATGGTCAAACATGTCTATCACAATGTTTTGGAATATTTTAAAAATATTATAAATCTGAATGACAAAACTGTTATCGCAATCAAAATTGTATCTCTGCACAGTCGAAAGGGTATTTTGACAAGGTCGTGATGGTCTCCATGAATTACTGATGTTTAATAAATTAATGTGCTCTAGAGGCGTCATTAAATAAAACAAACTTTACTTAACCATGAATTACATGCCTCATCCATGAGAGGACCGCCATTCCAAATTTTAGGTGATAATGGCCTTTTAATGGGACTTTAAGTAGCATTTGCATCTAACTGAATTAAAAAAAATTACATAAAAAGGGAATAAAAAATAATGTAAACAAAATTCAGCCATATGATGTCGGGATGTAGAACAGTCCACAGGAATGAGGGAGAAATGCAATATGCTTGAAATGAGCTTATGTATACAAAAACAGTTTACTGTGGACATACAGACCTTCTTGCTGTGATGAACTTCTTTATGAGTGCCATCCTGTGGTTGAGCTGTGCCAGTCTTTCCTCCTGTAGTCCCGAGTCCTGCATCTTAGCCTTGCTCAAACACTTGTAGGCCTCACCCAACGCACCAAGAGCCTTTTCGTAATTCTGATATTCATCTATCTCAACCTACAACACAATAATGTACTACAAGTTGTAGGAGCTTCACAAGGGGTAAATGGATTTGTATGTACCGCAAGCCGAAGGTGAGGGGTAAAAGAACACACAGAGGGTAAAAACTCCATTCACCCCAAGTGGAGCTTATCCAACAAATTTATCTTGCTGACATGTTTATTATTCATGTTTAATTACAAACTTTCCGCTATTATATCAATTATTCTATAGGTATTCTGAATGAACGACGTCACTATTCCATCTGCAGAAATGACATCATTGTGGAATATTTATTAATATTTCTAACTATTTTAATCTGTTTTTCTTATCTTTTTCATTTTGTATTTTATTGATAAAAGAGATTTGTCCAAGGCTAAATGACCAATGAAATTAAAGTATTTTACATGAAGCGAGATAAAAACCATCAAACACTTAACCACTAGTAGTTCAGACAATGATAAATTGCAGATAACTACAGCTGGCAACTCAGCTTTGTTTATTGCACGGGTCAGTTTGGCTTTTATTATTATTATTATAAAATTGAATGGGTATGTAATAAATAGGAAAACGGTTTTGAAAACCAAACAAGTTAGAAAACAATTTTGAATATTTAAAATTGTATGTTGTTTAAACATTAACATTTGTTTTCATTATTGCGGCATCATATAAATTAAAAATAAGTTTAAATCACACATAAAATGCAAATCAGGATCAAGAAGCAATTCTTTTATTATTTATTACACTTAAAAGCAACATTTTAATTGCATAATCCTAATTTTACATATTATAGTATCCAGAAATTGACCAGCATTCAGTGACAAATATATTTTTATAGAGTTTTAAAAAAATCAATTTGATGCTGTATCAATAAAAGAATGACACAAACATTAAGGTCACTTGCGGGTGCACTTTGGTACATGTACATTTAAAATAATTGTTTTTATTATTTTAAAACAATAGTACAGAAGAGCCCTGTCTTAATCTAAACGCTGATGGCCATGTTACCAGCCAGGCTACCAGCCTGTTACCTGAGAACTAGGTGGGATCTTTCTCAGTTGCTTGAGTGTTCGTTCGCCTGAGGTACTTGGGTGGCATGATCAAATCGCCTCAGTGAATCCATCAATTGGATTTTTTTCTCTATTCCAACCAGCACCCTAAAGGTTGTGGTATGTACTGTCCTGTCTATTGGAAATTGCACATATATAAAAGATCCCTTACTACTAATGTAGCAGGTTTCCTCCAACTACCTGTCAAAATGACCATGTTTGACATCCAACAGCCGATGATTAATAAATCAATGTGTTGTTAAACAAAACAAAGTGTAAACAAACTTTGTTACCTGAGCACATGCATCATAGAATGCTGCTAGCGAGTCGAGCGCTCGGCCTTTGTTGTAGAAGCCGATGATATTCTTCATGATCTCGGGGTCTTTGCGCCAGTCAAGAGACTGCAGATAGTTGGCAGCCATCACATAAATCTCCTTCTGCCGTGAAACACCCGCAAAAAAGACAATCTTCTCTGTATCGCCAGACTTCAACAAGGCTTTCATTGCCTGTGAAAGAGAACAAAATTAAATATCTTGGATCATAAGTAGACGAGACATACCAAAGGAATACAAGATTTTGAGTGGTAACAGACTTGTGATTTTGCATAATATATTCTAGAATCTCAAAACAGAAAATTATTTGAACTTATAGTTCAATTTAACAATATATTTTAGTGGTATTATTGTGGTCATTTTATGCAATTTTTGTCCGCTACTTCCATTACAATAACAAGATTTTATATCTTGTATAGGTTTTTTTCGCAATTATTATATTCGAAATCAGAATTTTGAATGCATTAATCCTGATGAAAATACAAGTCAAGGTACTATATTTTTCATACCTTCATTTTGTTTCCTGCCTGTGTGTATTTCTTGGTAGCCTGGTGGTACTGCCCCTGGTGCATGCAGACCTCCCCTATAGCCTCTAGTATCTTCAGACGTTCCATTGTGTCATTCTCTCCATCGGTCTTTGGTGGAGTCAGCTTCTCCGCCAAATCTTCAGTAATATCCACGTGCTTGTCCATGCAGATTTTCAATGCTTCCCAGTACTTAAAAAGTATGTATTATTGTTCCCATTAATAATAACACGTAATATAAAATCCAAAGGATAGAGAAGTTGCAATAAAATGATATGTATATTTGTGTGCATATGTTTTTAATGGTTTAAATTTGAACTATAGAAGTGAAATTCCTCAGTTTTGTAGTAGAATGTTTTTTATTTTGCTTAATGATGATTAACCTACATGACAGCAGCTTTTTTTGTTATCAAGCAAATTGCTTCAGTTACCATCATATCTGACATTCGCTTACTAAAAAAAGTAAAACATTTTTTATTTAACGACGCCTCTAGAACACATTGTTTTTTATTTAATATCATCGGCTATTGGACATCAAAACATATGATAATTCTGACATGTCTTTTAGAGGAAACCTGCTGCCGCCACATAGGCTACTTTTTCCGATAAGCAGC
>JAUUEI010391956.1:0-12460 GCA_032274625.1 Depressigyra globulus
GGAAAACTTTCCTACTCAACGCCTGGAACTCCTACTGAGAATCCAGGGCAAGAATCATTTTTTGGAAGATTTAAAGATGAATGGAAAGATGAGATGTACGAAATTGAAGATTTTAAAGAAGTTAAAAAGTTTATTAAAAAGAAGATTAATTATTATAACAAGAAAAGATTACATACCAGTATTAATTATCAAACACCGTATTTTTTTACAAAAAGTTTTCTTAAATTTTAAATAAAATGGTATGGTAGATGTAGGATGGGTCATATTTTTATATTTATAACAAGAAATATGTTTTTATTGTTAAGCTTGTCCCTAAATAATATTTCATTTAATTATTTTAAATACAAAAAAATCTCTTTCAGGAAGAGATTGGGTGTCTTATTTTCTTTTTTTGTAATTCTTTAAATCTTTGTAATCTTTATTTTTATTTTTTAAAAAATATTTTACAGACTTTATATTTTTAATTATTAAAAACGACCAATCTCTTCTTAAAAGAGCTAGTGATACCGTGCATCTTCAGTTTTGATAATTTGCGCACTCATACAGAAAAAACGCTGCCAAAATTAGGAAGGTCGTTCAATGTTGTTTCCATAACTGTGCCTGTGTAATAATCCAATCCTCGTGCAATTGAGAAATCAACTTCTACATTGTCTGTTTTTATGTTGGACTCTTTTAATAATTCAATCACTTCTTTTAATTCAGCTATCCCTTCCTGAGCCGTTACTGAACTTTGAAAAAGTTTTGCGCACTTATCTAATCGTATATTATTTTCTCCGGAGATATTTAACAACTTTTGCACTTTGGCGACTATTAATTTAATAATCTCTAAGTCTAATTTAAATTTCGTTTGCAACTTATCTTGTAGTTCATTTGCCACCTGCTTACTACCAATTCTATCAACCTTATCGATGGTTCTAATTATTTCTGTGATAAGATTCTGGAATTCTTTTTTTAATAACTTTTTTTTATTTTCTTTTTTTAATTCTTTTTTTATGTAATCTTCCAATCCTTCAAAAATTTTACGATTATTAATTTTTATTGCAAACTTATTTATCCCCAAATTGTTCATTGTGTTTGCCATAAGAGTGATTATTTCAGCGTCAGCCATCATTGAATTTGTACCAGCAATATCAATATCGAATTGATAAAATTGTCTATATCTACCCTCTTGTGGACGCTCACCTCTAAATGCCGGGCCAACTACCATTCGTTTAAATGGTAATTGAATTCCAGTTTTGGTTTTTGTATTATATGGATTAGCTGCTAAAATTCTAGCAAAAGGAACTGTTTGATCAAAGCGAAGTCCTAGCGATTCGCCTTTTGTACTTTCACTAAAAATTGAAAAGATTTGCTTTCCCGTATCGCTTTTTTCTCCGCTTAAAACACTATTAAATTCTATAATTGGAGTTTCTATAAAATCAAATCCGTAAGAACGAAAAGTTTTTGTGATTGTGTTTAGCATTTTTTCCCGCGCCAAATATTCTGCCGGCAAAAAATCTAAAAATCCACCTGGCCGCTTAGCCTTGATTAATCTTTGCTTATTCTTTTCTTGTTTATTCTTTTTTTGTTCACTATTTTCTTGTTCACTATTTTCTTGTTCACTCTTTTTTTGCTTGTTCATAATCTTATTATTTTCCATCGCTACTATATTTCGTAATATAGTAGTGAGTAGAAGTTAGTTAGTTTTTTCACTCTTATGCTCTGAAGTATAGGAGTGAAATTAATCAATTAGTTAGTTAATTAGTTAGTTAGTTTTATACTCTTATGGTCACTGCGTTTTTGTGTGCATCTAAACCTTCTTCTTGAGCCATTGTTTCAATAGTGTTTCCCAATTTTTTAAGTCCTCGTTTAGTAATTTGTTGGAAGGTTATATTTTTTCCAAAACTATTCACGGAAACTCCAGACAAACTTTTAGCAAACCCACTAGTTGGTAAAGTATGATTTGTTCCGCTAGCATAGTCTCCTGCCGACTCCGGTGTATACTCTCCGCAAAATACCGAACCAGCATTCACAATCCTTGGCAAAAGTTTTTTCCATTTTTCACAGTGCAAAATTAAATGTTCCGGAGCGTATTTGTTGGAAATATCTGTAGCAATCCTAGTATTATCAACCAAAATAATAAAACTATTTTCCAACGCTTTGAGCGCAACTTCTTTTCGTTCTAAATTTTTTAATTGTTTTTCAACCTCCTTCAAAACTTTTTTAACAATCAGTCTACTCGTAGCAATCAAAACGCATTGCGAATCTATTCCATGCTCAGCTTGGGACAATAGATCAGCAGCAATAAATTTAGAATTACTTTTTCCGTCTGCAATCACCAAGACTTCGCTGGGACCAGCTGGCATATCAATTGCCGTTCTGTTAGCAACACTCATTTTTGCTGCTGTGACAAATGAATTCCCTGGACCAAAAATTTTATCTACACTAGGAATTGTTTTCGTCCCATAACTCATAGCAAAAATTGCTTGAGCCCCACCAACTCTGTATATTTCTGAAACTCCCACAATTTTTGCTGTTGCTAAAATTATCTGGCTAATTTCTCCATTCTTTTGAGGTGGTGTACAAAGCACAATCTTTTTGCAACCAGCAATCTTTGCTGGAATAGCCAACATTAATAATGTTGAAAATAACGGCGCTGTTCCGCCCGGTATGTAAAGTCCTACTTTTTCGATAGCTCTAAATTCTTGCCAACATCTTACTCCCTTAGTGGTTTCCACTTTTACATTTGATATTTTTAACTGTTGTTTGTGAAATTTATTAATATTTTTAGCTGCTATTTTAATAGCTTTTCTTAATTGCCTACTTATCTTTTTTTCAGCTATTATTAGCTCCTCTTTACTTACTAAAAAATTTTTGATATTTGCTCCATCAAATTTTTTAGTAAGTCTCCGTAAACATTCATCTCCATTTTTTAAAACATCTTGCTTTATTTCCACGACAATCTTAGAGACTTTATCATAATCTATTGCGTTTCTTTGGCATAAATCTTGCACTGTAAATTTTTCAGAAAAATTTTTAAAAACTAATTTTTCCGAATTATCTTCCACCGCTTTTTTAATATTTTTGATATACTTCATTTTTTTGTAGTTTATTATGTTATTAAGATGTTAAAACATTTATCTCCTGACGATGAAAATGTTATTCACCATCAGGAGATTTCTGCCAATACTAATGCGTTGAGTATTGACAAGGAAGACAGATCCCATCTTTTTTTATCTTCCTGATTTCTCTCCTAGTAATCTTAAGCAGTTCTACACATCGGCGACACAGTTGCCGACCATCATTGAGAACGGCGAAGAAAGATGTATTCTCGCTAGGATGTTTTTTGAAAAATTCTTCTTTTGTCATTTTCAACCTCCTCTTTTAACAAATAATTTGCTATTTATCATAGGTTAGCAAACATGCCCTTTTTCCTTTCCTTAAAAAATCTTATTTTGAAATTACGCACTTTTTTAACCTCCGTTTTGTGCGCTTATTAATAATTATTTTTCACCAATGACAACATCTCTTTGTATCGATATATAAACATTGTCAAAAAGTTCCAAAACAAAAATCCCTTTCAGAAAGGGATTGGGTGTTTTTAGAATTTGTTTGAAGATAATTTATTTTTTAAAAATTATTTTAACCAAACACAACCAATCTCTTTCCAAAAGAGTTGGCTATGATGGTTTAACTTATTAAATTTTACTATATTCGTGTTCATACTTAACTTTGTACTAAAAGATTATTATTACTCTTATTATTCTTATTTAAAATACACTTCCATTTATTACCAACAATTTGTATATCACCCTTTTTCAAAACTTGATTATGCCCTGCAAGTACCACATTGGTATCAATCTTTAATATTTTATCAATGCTCTCCTTAAATTTCTTTGTTGATGAGTTTATGAGATTATGATATGGTTCTCCGTCGTACAAAGTATCCCCTGTTAGTAATATTTTTCTGCTAGGCTCGTAAAAACATATTGAATCATGTGTATGTCCTGGTGTTTTTATAATTTCAAATTCATATTCAAAAAATTTAAACTTCTTTTCGAAAAATAGAGAACACTCTCTTTTCTTAATATAAAAATTATCACAAAAATTATTAACTTCTTTTTTGTTTATGTCGTGAAAATCATTTTTATTTAAATATTCTAGTCCCAAATATCTCATATCAAACAAAGAACTTTTTTGCTCTGGAGTAATTATGATATCTTTATCATTAAAATATTTAATACCACCAACATGATCGAAATGACTGTGCGTTACAACCACTGTAAAAGACACACACCCCCAAGCAAAAAGAGCTTTTTTCAAATCAAAAAAACCAAGCCCACAATCAAATAATAAACAATGCTTTCCGCACTTAAAAAGATAACTATTAGAATTTTCCTGATAAAAGGTTTCTCTAATCAAATAGATATTTTCTTTAATTTTTTTAATTGAAAATGGTTTCATAAGTATGCTTACTATTATTAATATTAGTGGTGAAGTGAGTTGCAAATTATTATCTGCAACTCACTCTTTTTAAAATAGTTCTAGAACCTATTTATCTTAAATAATCCCACGGCGGAGCAGAAAGAACATGGTCTAAGTCATATTTTACCCAACAACCGCCGTCCAAAGACTCTTGATCATCCATTGCGTATGCAACTGGCTTAATTATTTTTGCACCCAATCTCTCATGGAATCGAAGAATAGGATCAAAAAGCTTTTTATCATCACATCTATAAGAACAGTATGCTTCAATATCCAATGCTGCCTTTTGATGATAAAGGGGAACACGAGCACATCCTACAACATATCTAATGCCTTCCTGGTAAAGTTTTATAAAGGTGTTCACAAGTAACAATTGTGAAATACGCTGAGGGGACTCAACTAAGTTGTTCTCAAAAACATCTTGACGAAATTTTGGAACTACTCCAACCCCAACGAGAAACCCCGTATTCCCATCTGGAACATGCACCTTGTCAGTCCATCCATTAGCCGTTAGGTCATCCCAAGTGGTCAGAGTCTCCACATTACCATTCCAATTAAATTTGAAAGCAAATTGTGAACCAGCTGGCTGACTACCCACTCTAGCAATAGTAACTACTTGCCCTGTTTCAACTCTTTTTTCAATCTTCCTAGGCTCTGCTTCAATTACCTCACCAGGCAACGACCAAGCCATTTGCTCAATATCACAAAGCCCCTTAACATCATCTCTTCCCGCAAACTGCAATGATACTTTTTCCATAATATTACCTCCATTGGTAATTTAAGTTCTAAAAAACTACCTGCCTCAAACGAACTCTTCCTGAAATATTTTTTGTACAAAAAAATCTCTTTCAGGAAGAGATTGGGTGTCTTATTTTCTTTTTTGTAATTCCTTAAATCTTTTTAAACTTTTTTAAAAATAATTTCTCAAAGTTTTAAATTACCAAAAACAACCAGTCTCTTCTCAAAAGAGATGGTGATGCCGAACATCTTTAATTTTGATAATTTGTTCACTCATAAAAATTACTTATCTTTTCTTAACTATTTATAGTATAATCATTTTGAAATTTTTGTCAAGTGAGGGTTGTTTATTTTAAATTTGTAAATATTTTTATTGTTGTTTTTTATACAAAGACCCTCCGTAACGAGATTTCCTATCTCTGTCAATTAATGCATCTCTATATTTAATTAATTTATTTGTTTCTGTCTTAGCCAATGGCATACTACCATATTGTTCCCGCAAAACTTCTTTTCCCTGCACAAACTCTGTTTTTTTAATTTCATCATCATTACTAAATCGTACTTGAGGTCCATTACTTGTAGCTAAATTTATAATATATTTATTTCTCTTAATCATATTATTAAGAGTTTGAATTGCGTTGGTGTAATTTTTCCTATTAATGTCTACAAATAATTGGTCAATTTCCTCCAATAAATCATCATTATCTAAAGAACCACTCTCATTTAAAAACTTTCCTTTTTTTTCTAAAGTTTCATATATATTAGAATCATCAACTTCATAATTTACTCTGTTTTCTGCTAAAAGCCTCCTTTCAAAAGATTCTAACTGAAGCATTTTTTGTTCTAGCTCACTTATTTTCTCACCGTAATTGTCGGCTGTATTATGTTGTTTTAATCTTAATGCTCCAATTTGTTGTTCCAGAGAAAAAATTCCATTTTTTACCTCTGATAATACATTCCCAAGATTACCTTCCTCAAGATCTGTTATTAACTCTTCTAATTCTTCTGCCGAGAGAATATTTTCATAATGTTCAACTTGCTCAGCAGGCGTAAATCCATCCCAATTATTTTGAGCACGAACAGATATTTCTCTTTCCTTGTCAGTTACTGTCAAAAGAGTTTGCTTTAAATATTTTTTAACATCCTTCATACTTGCACCATAAACATCCCTTGCTATTATCTCTCTTATTGCACTTCTATCATATTGCTGTAATTCATTTGGGCCTGCCAATACTGCTGGTTTTAAATCTTTTGAAACATATAAATCAAAATCTCTAAATAACATTTCCTTATCGGCTGGCAATGTTTTTCCTTCTATTATTCCATTGTTGCGCCTAATATACTCTATAAAAGTATCTGCATCCCAATCCCCAGCTTCAGTTTCACTGTCGGGAACACTTTCTCTTCTACTAGCACTTTCTTGCCCCGCTTTATACCCTTTATACTCTTGCATTGTTATTGTAATATTATTTATTATTTTAATAACACAAATACCTAGCTGATTTTTTTGCCCCCTCCCTTAAAAACTTAAATCAATATTAGATAATATCCTACTTGTTTAACTTTTATATTTGAGATGCTTAATTTGCTAACTTCCTATTTTAGCATAACTGCCTTAAAAAGAGTGCCTAATATGTATTTCTCTTATACGGTAAAAATCTTTTTTATTTCATTTTTTAGATTTGGTAAATCATGTTTACAGGTATCCCAAACAATTTTTGGGTCAACGCCAAAGTATTCATGAATAAAAAATTTCGCATATCTACTATATCTTGATAATAAATCTCCGAATATTCCTCTCTAAAATCTGAACTTAAATTATTTGTGGCTTCACCAATGATCTCTAACTGTCTAACAACTGCATCCGGAAGTATTTGCTTATTTTTAAATTCTAACCACTCTACTTTACCTAGCTATTTTTCTATTTGTAAAATACTATTTTGGATATGTTTTAAATACACTTTATTATCCTTCATAAATTTTTTCAGAGTTTTTTAAAATGTCATTTTTGAAGTACTTACTTAATGCGTCTGGTGTTACTAAATCTACTTTTAATCCCGTTTTAGTTTCTAGTTCAAATTTTATTCTTGATAATTTACTAAACCCTACAATAGCATCTGGCATAAAAGACACCAATAAATCAACATCGCTTATTGGCGTTGCTGTTTCTGTTAAATGTGAGCCAAATAAAGATACTTTTTTAATATCATTTTTAAAATCACTATCTTGAAGTGCGTTTAATAATGCCTTTTTAGCTTTATTTTTACTTATATATTTCTTAAAAAATATTTATACTTTCATTATAGCTTGCATCACCTTAAAAATCAATATCACAGCCTTTTGTGATTAGTCCAAGCTCCTTGTTACCTAGCGACTGTAAACAGCTTTTAGGATTTTTTGAAACTCGTCACCGAGTTTCGTATGTGTATAAATATTTTCTAAAGAAAATATTTACCGGATAACATATCAACCGAATAGGTTATGAAATAATTCCGAAAAATTATTTCAGCGGGTTAATAATAAATGACTAACCGTGTACACCTTATCTCCCTAGAAAGGAGGTGATCCATCCACAGCTTCCGCTACGGATGCCTTGTTACGACTTCGTCCCTGTTACCGATTTTACCGTGGTCCCCTCTTAATGAGGAGGCTTCGGGTACCACCGGCTCCCTTGACGTGACGGGCGGTGAGTACAAGATCCGGGAACGTATTCACGGCGCCGTGGCTGATGCGCCATTACTAGCGATTCCAACTTCATGGAGTCGAGTTGCAGACTCCAATCCGAACTGGGACCGGCTTTAAAGGATTAGCTCCATCTTGCGATTTCGCAACCCGTTGTACCGGCCATTGTAGCACGTGTGTCGCCCAGGGCATCAAGGGCCATGCTGATTTGACGTCATCCCCACCTTCCTCCCAGCACACTATTCGTAAACAATTGTTTACGCTCAGTGTGCTGGGCAGTTCCGTGTGACACTTGTAACACACAGTAGGGGTTGCGCTCGTTACCCAACTTAATGGAACACCTTACGGCACGAGCTGACGACAACCATGCAGCACCTGCTTAGCACCCTCGAAGGCTCTTTCTATCTCTAAAAAGATGCAGCTAAGTATCTAGCCCTGGTGAGGTTCCTCGCTTATTGTCGAATTAAACCACATGCTCCACCGCTTGTGCGGATCCCCGTCTATTCCTTTGAGTTTTAAGCTTGCGCTCGTACTTCCCAGGCGGTACACTTATCGCGTTAGCTAGGACACTGAGAGGGTCGAAACTCCCAATATCTAGTGTACATCGTTTACGGCGTGGACTACTGGGGTATCTAATCCCATTCGCTACCCACGCTTTCGTGCCTCAGCGTCAAGTAATGCCCAGTTAGCTGCCTTCGCCTTTGGTGTTCCTTATGATATCAACGCATTTCACTGCTACACCATAAGTTCCGCTAACCTCTGCATACTTCTAGTTCAAACGTTTCAAATGCAGTCACTAAGTTGAGCCTAGTGATTTAACATCTGACTATTTGAGCCGCCTACACACCCTTTACGCCCAATAAATCCGGATAACGCTTGAGGTCTACGTATTACCGCTGCTGCTGGCACGTAGTTAGCAACCCCTTATTCATAAAGTACCGTCAACCCGAAGGTTCTTCCTTTATAAAAGCAGTTTACAACCCGAAGGCTGTCATCCTGCACGCGGCGTCGCTCCATCAGGGTTGCCCCCATTGTGGAAGATTCTCGACTGCAGCCACCCGTAGGTGTTTGGCCAGTGTCTCAGTGCCAATGTTGAGGATCACGCTCTCACGCCCCCTACCCGTCATAGCCTTGGTGAGCTATTACCTCACCAACTAGCTGATAGGACGCAGGCCACTCTCAAAGCGATAAATCTTTACTCCGAAGAGACTATCAGGTATTATTCTCGCTTTCGCAAGGTTATCCCTGTCTTTGAGGTATGTTCCTACGTGTTACTAACCCGTTTGCCCCGCAACTAAATGCGGTCGACTTGCATGCCTTATCCACGCCGCCAGCGTTCATCCTGAGCCAGGATCAAACTCTTAGTAAAAAATTAAAATCGAAATTTTAACTTTTTCCAAGTGTTCACTTGTTTCCACAAGAGAACAGACTGGATAATACTTTTTTAGAAAAAGAAAAAAGTATAAGAAAACTTATAAAATTCAAAAAATGAATTCAAGGATTTTCATTACTTCCCGAAAGAAATAATGTTCTATTTGGACTAACCACAAAAAATTGTGATTAATAGATATATAGTATTAATATTTTAAAAATAAAATATTCGTTCTATAGTTATGTATGATTGCCACCTTACACAGATAAATTATCAATGCAAGATCTAAAATTTATAAAGCTTAAATGACTATAAATTATAATCGATTTTATAAATTCGTAAATATTAGATTGTTAATGTTCGTGTAGTTATTTTTATCTTAATGATAAAATCTTAACTGCAAAGGAATTGAGATAAATTTTCTCTTTGAGATAAATTTATCTTAATCAACTTTATAGTCAACTAGATTTTTTCAAACAACACCAAACTGAAATCCGTGCCTCTTCTTAAGCGACTCTATACATAATAACAAGTTTAAAAATATTGTCAAGGGCAGTTTAGGAATTTTGAATTTAGGAATTTGGAAAATTGATTCTTAACTGTTTTTACCCCCAAATAAATTTAAAAAACTATTAAACAATTTAAAGTACTTTGTAAAGTATACCAGCTTAAAAAATAATGTCAAGCCCCTGTACTAAAGAAATAACTCCCAAATAATATTCATCTAATTCCAAATAGACTCTGCTAGCATTTCTCCCTTAAGATTTATTATGCACTATCACTATTTGGTTGGATTTTTTAATGGTGCTCATTATTTAAAACAACTTACACCTCAACGATTGAGTCATCTCCTAGCATAAGTTTCAAAGAATGCTTTGGCTTGTCATTTGTTTTAATGACCAAAGACCTTTTACCTATCAAACTATCTCTTAACCCATGAATGCCGGTAATTTTACACTCTTCCAAAAGCACACAGTGATCAATGCTAGTATTTTTAATCTCTCCTCTATCACCAATACTAGTAAACGGACCAATGAAAGAATTTTTAATTATTACTCCTTCTCCAATGATAACTGGCCCTCTGATATTACTATTAATAACTTTAGCGTTTGCTGGCAATTCTACCCTACCATCAACTGAACTATCATCATCAACTTCTCCCTTAATATTTTGAGTAATCATTTCATCTAATACTATGGTATTAGCCTCGAGTAGGTCATCTTTTTTACCAGTATCTAACCACCAGTTTTTTATGATATGACTAGTAACTTTTTTATTATCATTTATTAATCCCTGAATGGCATCTGTTATTTCAAGCTCCCCTCTTGGTGATGGCTTTAGTTTGTCTATAATTTCATGGATTTCTGAAGAAAATAAATAAACTCCTACTAGTGCCAAATCTGATTGAGGCACTGCCGGCTTCTCTTCTAATTTTTTAACTACGCCTTTTTCGTCTACCTGAGCCACGCCAAAACTTGAGGGATTTTTTACTTTTTTTAGTAAAATTAAAGCAGCTGGTTTTTGCTCTGCAAACTTTGTGCAGAACTTCTTAACACCCCCTCCCAGCAGATTATCACCTAGATACATCAGAAATGATGCTTCTCCTAAAAAGTCCCTAGCTTCTTTTACTGCATGGGCTAAACCCTGGGGTTCTTGCTGTTCTATATATGTAATACTGACATCCCATCTTGAACCATCTCCAACTGTTTGTCTGATAGACTCGCCAGTCTCTGGAGATATAATAATTCCAATTTCTTTAATTCCCGTTTCTACTATATTTTCAATAACATAAAAAATTATCGGCTTGTTGGCAATTAGAACCAACTGCTTTGCTCCAGTATGAGTAATTGGTCGCAATCTTGTTCCCTTCCCTCCGCTTAAAATTAAAGCTTTCATATTTCTATTATTAAATAATTATTTTTAAAAGTATCAAACCAATACCCCTTCACAGATTTGAATAAGACCACTTACTAAAGGCCCGGTCTAGCACTTCACTTCGCTACGTTTTATATGCCGTACCTTGTTCACTAACTTTTTATGCTTAGGAGGTCTATGACTTACCTCTTATACTTTTATGCGTATTTTTATCATCCCTAGTCGGGAGATAAAAATCGTTAGTTAGCTTGATACGTTAGACAAAGACTGTCATAATTACTATGATTTATTTCTTATACTTTTGTGCGCATTTTTATACTCTGGCAAAATCGACTCCACCAACGCCCAAAAATTTCTAGAATGATTTTGCTCCTCAAGATGACAAAGTTCATGAACCACAATGTAATCTTGCTCTTCGGGTGTTAGGAAAATTAATTTATAACTAAAATTTAAATTTCCATCTCTAGAACAACTACCCCAGCGAGTTTTTTGGTTTCTAATGCTCAATCTATTATACTGGAAATTTTGTCGCCGACAATAATAATCAACCTTTGATTTAATTAACTCCTGAGCCTGTTTTCTATACTGACGATAATGCTCGTCACTAAATTCAAAAAGGTCTGGATATTTCTCTCCCAATTTTTGATATTTATTTATAGCCTCCATTATAAAATCAAATCTCTCTTTTAAAATATCTTCAATCTTCCCCTGTGTCACAACTCGCAATCTACTAGCCGGTATTGATACTCGAACACTCTGGTCTTTCCCAATCACCAAATTCAAATTTCTCATCCGCTTCCGCTTCACGACTCTATAATAAAATCCCTCTCCTGTCTTTTTATTTTCAAAAAATTTTTCAACCATAATTTTGAGATATCCAATAATTCTATTTAAATAAATTTCCACAATGAGGACAATCATCCCACTGTGCTAGCGCAATAAATGGTATTATTAATAATGTACTAATGAAAAATATTTTCCTTATTCTAAATGTCATTTTTTTTATTTAGTAATTTTACTTTTTAATTATCCGACTGTAGCTTTCCATCTTTCAACCAAACAACCCTATCCACATACTTTTCGTCATCCGGTTCGTGAGTAACCATAATAATAGTCTGTCCATATTTATCAACTAATTCTCGCATAATCCCCAGAACAACTGCTGCTGCTTCTGAATCTAAATTAGCAGTTGGCTCATCGGCAAATAAAATTTGCGGTTTATTAACAATCGCTCTGGCGATAGAAACCCTTTGTTGTTCACCTCCAGATAATTCGGATGGCAAATTGTTTTCTCTTTTATGCAGACCGACTCTCTTAATAATATTCATT
>JAUUEI010395287.1:0-12414 GCA_032274625.1 Depressigyra globulus
ACATGGTAGAATGGAGATAAACACATTCTATGGTTTGATCAGAGGGGGTTTATTGGTGGTTAAACACTGCTAAATATTACATTTAAAACCTCACGTGAACGCATTCGGTTTTAAATTCTATTTAGCAGTGTTAACCACCAATAAACCCCCTCTGATCAAACCGTAAAATGTGTTTAATCTCCTAAGTGAAGATTGTATGATAGAACAATTGATATATTATACCATTGTGCATCTGTTCCTATGAGCGGGCACCATGACCCAGTGGTACAGTGCCCGCCTTATGCGTGGTCGCTCTAGGATCGATCACTGTTGGCTAACCACTGGGTTTTTTCTCTCGACGTAATCATGCGTTTTAATGCCGATATATCCGTATTTACATTTGCAGGGGACAATATTTCAAAATTTGAGATAACCGAAAATCGGTTCACGTAAATTTTAAGCGTTGTTAAACAAAAAGCAAAAAAAATGTTCCTATGCTGGGGGAAGATTTTACTCTCTTGATACAGCTTTTGTCTAGGGTGCTTTGGTCGTAGGATCAAATCTCCACAGTGGACCAGCTACATCTGGGATTTCTTTTGTTCCAACTAAAGCTCCCTGACTGGTATACCAACAGCTGCTGTGTGTATTGCCATGTCTATGGAAAAAGTGCATATAAAAGATATTTTGTTGCTAATGGAAAAATGTCATAATAACCAAATGTTTGAAATCCAGTAGCTGATTATTAATAAATCATTGTTCTCTAGTGGTGCCATTAACCAAAACAAACTTTAACTGTTGGTTCCCTGGTATGCCAATTTCTCAGAAAATAGAACTAATGAACTGATTCTGTTTTGCAGGCAGTTTCACTTGTAGGTGTCGAGAAGGGTATGTTTTATCTAATGCCAGTGTTCCAAGTGGACCGTGTGTTGATGTTGACGAATGCTCCAGACCTGGCTGGAACAACTGCACTCAGGTGTGTGATAATACTGAGGGCAGTTTTGTTTGTCGGTGTTTCCCTCACTTTATTCAGATGCCAACTGGAGGATGTCGAGGTAATTCACCTTTTTAGTTCATTAAATTTGTTTTTAATATATAATTGGGGCAGGATTTAACTTGCTTAAGATGGTTGGGTTGTAGAAACAAACCTCCTTGGTTTTTTCTACTTTAACCAGTGTCCCATAACTGGTATACCAAAGACCATGGTATGCACTGATCTGTATGTGGGAAAGTACGTATAAAATATATCTTACTGCTATTTGGTGCAAATCGGATTTGAAGATCGTCATGGACGTTTAGATAAGTTATTGCCTTTTGGACTAACAAACCTTTTTTCCTAGACTTGGCCACTAACAATAACCTGCTGTCCTTGATGAATGTGCCTAAACCTTAATTGGATATAAGCATGGTGAAGAGCGAGTGATTTAATTACTGCAGTACTGGGATTTATAATTTGTTGCAAGATATTTCTGTTAAGTTTTCACAATTAGCTTACTTTAAATACCTATCAGCCAGACACTGATGAAATAATGTTCCAAGTTGTTATTGAAAGAAAAATATTTTCCTAATCACAAACTCAGGCATTACAATAAGCAGAGAATGGTCATTCAGGTTACTGGGGTGGAGGTTGGCGGATTGGATACCACATGTAACATGTACAAAAAGTCAAGAATGGTGTTTCTTTCTCGACAAAACTTTTAAGTTTCATTTCTGAAAATAAACCTGGCAATACATTTCGCACTTACATGTTTTAAATGCAATTTCACTGATGTTCATGCTCACTTATGTGATTGCAAGCAATTTTGGCAATCCACGTTTAAACAGTGTCCACTAGAAAATTAAATTGCACTTAATGTTCGTACACACCACAGCAACTGCAAGAAATTTAAAGAAAGACTGTGTTTTAGCATATAGTTGTGGTAACTTAGTTTACCAAGGGGAGGGATCTAGCTCAGTTGGTTGAGTGCTTCTGAGGTGCCGCAGTCGCAGGATCGAACCTCCTCAGTGAGCCCATTAATTGGGCTTTTTTCCGTTCCAGCCAGTGCCTCACAACTGGTATACCAAAGGCTGTGGTATATACTATCCTGTCTATGGGAAAGTGCATATAAAATATTCCTTGCTGATTATTGAAAAGAGTAGCATATGTGGCAGCAGTGTGTTTCCTCTAAAGACATATGTTAGAATTACCATATGTTTGACGACCGATAGCTAATGATAAAATAAAAATCAATGTGCTCTAGAGGCTTCATTAAATAAAACAAACTTGACTATTTTATAGGTTACCAGGCTATATTTCATGGTAATGCTTATTTCGATGCCTGCAAACTGGTGTTTAATACTTTCAGCTGAAGAGCTCAGACATGTAATAGCAAGAGTTTTTCTGACAGGCCAGGAGTGGAATAATGCTCTTTTAGATTCAAATTCTTCACAGTACCACGAGACTTCAGATTATATTGGGAAACAGGTGAGGATACTGAATACCCTTTACTTTGTTAGGCCAGTATATAGTTCCATCATTTAGGCCTGTTTAATTCATCATAGGGTCCGGCCAAACATACCGTAAAGTATGTTTATAACAAATTGCAAGAACCCATTTCTATTACAAACAGATTTACTTTGTTAGGCCAGTACATACTGTAAATCATACAATGTTTGTGAGCATAAAATATTAGCGAATTTAGCGAGGCCATACAAAATGATAATATTTCATGACTTTAAATATAAAAAGACCAATTAAAACAAAAGTCAGAAAATGTGTTGCGTTGGCATGTTATAACAAGCTATTGGGGCTAGGCTTACATCTTTGCAACTTGTTAAAATAAGTGAAAATGAAGAGTGGTAGTCTGTGATTAGGACAAATTTACTACTAACGGTAGTATTTCAAAATAATTATTTATTTGAAATAATTCTGTACACGCCACTGGGAACAAAAGCAGATAATTAATTGTGTTCGAATGAAATCATGCTTACCACCCCTATACAAACAATAGACTGCTCCAAAATGTTTCATTCAAGAATGTCAAGTGATTGTTTTGTTAACGATTGACTGATTAAATAATTTGTTCTTGCAGATATTATCACAATTAATGATGAGGCAAGGTGTGAAGTCGGTTGATGTTTTTCACCTTCAGTTAAGGTTAGTGTCTGCTGATTTAAATATATTTATCATGGATAAATTTTGTAATTTTCCTGGGGAATATTCTTCTATTTGTTACCATGGTTACACAGGTGAGGGGTCTTCAGATTCTAACTGTGATGGATGTTTGGATGCTAGTCTTAATTATTGTTCTCAGGAATGTACTTATTTTTCAGGAAACTTTGTGAATGATTCTTCTCTTTACTTTAAAATGTAACAGGTTTCCTCTGACTGCATGTCATGATGACCAAATGTTTGACATTCCCAAGCTAATAAATTGATGTACTCCTCTTTTGGTGGTGTTAAATACAAATTTAACATTAAATTATTTTTTCCAGAATGGAGAGTTACTCTGACATTCCCATAAACAAAATGCAAGTGAACATAATCTGTCTCTGATACCTTTGGAAGTAAATTATAGTTGATGAAAATAGATAAAATATCACACTCTCATGAGTGCCATACCAAAGTTATTGAACTCATTTGGTACCTGTAATTGTAGTATTCTCTCACAAGCTAATTTGTTCTGTAAAATTTGTTTTGCAATCATTCTTTTGTCATAATTATTATCTTTTTCTCTATCTCCCTTCCTGTTTCTCAGTTTCCTGTTTCTCAGTTTCCTGTTTTTCTTTTTCTTCCTTTCTTTTTCTCCCGGCTCTCTCTCTACTTCCTCTTTCCCGGGGGATCTAGCACAGTTGGTTAAGCGCTTGCATGAGGTTCCCTCAGTCGTAGGATCAAACCTCGACGAACCCATCAGTTGGATTGTTTTCGCTTTCCAACCAGTGCCCCACAACTGATATACCAGAGGCCGTGGTATGTGCTATCCTGTCTATGGGAATATGCATGTAAAAGATCTCTTGCGACAATGGAAAATTATAGCAGGTTTCCTCTGACTATGTGTCAAAATTATCATATGTTTGACATCCAATAACTGATGATTAATAAATCAATGTGCTCTAGTGGTGTCGCTAAACAACACTTTTTAACTTTCCCATCCTATCTCACACTTGTACTTGCAAACACACACACACACACACACACACACACACACACACACACACACACACACACAGTAAAATAAAATAAAATAATTTTTTATATCAATTGACATATTTCTACAGCAAAGGTTCTTTGATTGCCGATGTGAAGATTACAACGAATCAACTCACTAATAATTCCCGTGTTTATTCGAGGATATTGAGTACAATCAGGCAGGGACAGATTGGAGACCTGACTGTTGACACTGAAAGATCTGTCGTCATACAGAACGGTAAGATGGTGATAAAATTCATCATTGGTAAACATTTAATCAGTTTCATCATACAGAACGGTAAGATGGTGATAAAATTCATCACTGGTAAACATTTAATCAGTTTCTTATATTCAGGGCTGAGAATCATCTGCAGAGCCATGGAATTCCACAGATTTTGTCTGTTCATTGATCTCATGAATCATGTAAATCCGATGAGAAAATCTTAAATGGAGTAGAGGTCCATATGTTGGCCTGTTTCTCTTCTGAGAACAAAAACGGAGCCCCAACCCATATGACAAAGAAAGCGCAATTACAATTGGCGCCCTAGCATATGTCTTACAAACTTATCAGCTGATTTTGGAATTTACCATTATCACCTGTGGGTATTGTTTGTATTTGTTTTCATGGTTCTATCAATAGAAGAAGGTTCAAGCACACAGTCTTGGCAGATATGTGTTCGAATATTGGTTTCTAAGCAAACATTGTTTCAACTCCTATTTGTGAATGAGTTCGTCATGGCTTGCTCCATTGAAAATTGAAAGTCCATCTATTTTTGCATAAATATATAAGGTAATATAATGATTAATTTTCATGCTTTAATAATGAGACTTTTTAAACTTGATCATGTTTTTATCTAGCTCCAGTCCAAAACATTCAGCAAATTTCACGAGAAACAATATGGATTCTCATAAAAGATTCTGCTAAAAACCTCTAAATGCAATCCTGTTTTTAGAAAAAACACTTAACATAGTGATTAATGTAGCATGTTTCTTCTGACTATGTATCAAACCAACCATATGTCTGACATCCAATAGGCAATGATTAAGATATCAATGTGCTCTAGTGGTATCGTTAAATAAAACAAACTTTAACTTTTGAACCGTCTATTTTTAAAGATCACAATGTGGAGAGTCTATCTCTCTCACCAGAAAATGTGTCTGTCTGGGAGGGAGAACCAGTGGAATTCTCATCCACTTTGATTGGAATGTTCCCGGTCAGTGAAGCAAATCTCATCATTACATGGCATTTTAAACAAATCTTTAATGTTTTACTATTTTTACAGATCACAAAGTGGAGAGTCTATCTCTCTCACCAGAAAGTGTGTCTGTCTGGGAGGGAGAACCGGTGGAATTCTCATCCACTTTGATAGGAATGTTCCCTATCAACAAGGCAAACCTCACCATAACTTGGTATCTTAAACAGTTCAGAGTGATCTCTCGCAAACACTCCAGACTTCAGACTTCCATCGTTAAACACCTACACACGTGGGAGAGTACGTTGAAGTTCAAGATCACACTACCAAAAGATACCGGTAAGTCATGCAATTAAAAACAGTTGGGATGGCAGGATCTAGCTTAGTTGGTTGAGCACTCGTCAGAGGTGCTGCAGTCGCAGGATCGAACCTCAGTGAACTATCAATTAGGCTTTTTCCCATTCCTACCAGTGCCCCATCACTGGTATACCACAGGCCGGGGTATGAACTATCCTGTCTATGGGAAAGTGCATATAAAAAAAGCCTCTTCAGAAAGAGTAGCCAATGGAGTGACAGCAGCAGGTTTCCTTTCTCAGTATCTTTGCGGTCCTTAACCATATGAATAATGCCAATATAGCTGTAGATAAAATGTGTTGAGTGTGTTGTTAAATAAATAACATTTTTCATTCTTTTTTGTTTGCAGTTATAGACATTGAGAACAAATATTAAAAAGTTATTAAATGATGGAATTGTGTTGTGGCTTGGAGTACATTCATTGTGGCAGATGTAAAACAAAATGCTCCATGTTTACATGTCACTTGTTAGTAATGAAAATACACATGTTCGTTAAAATTGAAGTTGCTCTGCATTGTTGTACGTGTATAAAATGTTGTAGGATATTTATGTAAGGGTGTGGCTTTGATCATTGTAATGCAGCTTCATAAAAGTAATATTCCCATGTAAGTTTACAATCTCACATATGAAAGATTCTGATTTGATCATTTTCATTTCCACTATTTGCATTCTTATATCCAATCAAGATTCAAGCATGCCATCTGGGATGTTTGCCTGGATCAATGATTAACTGTTAGTTGTTGGTGAATGAAAGCTTGGTATAGTGGCCCCCCACCTACCCAATGAGCCTTTAAATGCCCAAGCCACATTTTGTAGTATGAATGCTTCCTATGAATTATGCTAACGTTATTAAAGTTGAATTTCCTATAATAGTTGTGCATATTTTTGATCAGTTCAGTCCTAAAGGTAATTGCTGTATGTAATTGGTGTGTTTTCCTACTTAATGTTGGGTTATGAACCTTTCCAGCACTGATGCAGGTTAGCCTTTAAGAGGCTACAGCTGTTGTCCATTCGTCTCCTGTTTGCCGTTCGGTTGTTGGATGGATTGCTCCAGTAAGCTTGTTGATCCAGGAAATTTTGGGTTTACTGGGATGATCTCAATTCTTACCCATTTGTGGTTTCTTCCCTTCTGTCGTTTTATTCTCTTTCCAGGGAGCAAATTGTTTTGAAATTTTTGATTAGCAGTTTTTCTTAGTGGATTGAGAATTGATTAGCAACTCATGGAATTTGATTAGCACTTTTATAAAAAGACCACTTGATCAGGGCGAGCTCAACCTAAAATGTATGTTTTCACTCGATGAACGAATTTTACCAATTTTATTAAATTTTATTAAGCAACATAACCCTTTGCCTAATTAGGGTATTGCTGTTCCACTGATAACAGTTGAGTTCTTAAATGCGTTATAAAACTGAGTTATACATATTTTATGTGAATATTATTTGCTGAGGCAATTCAAATGGTTTTTTATTCGAAATACTGTCACACGCATGAAAGTTGAACATCAAGATTTTAAAAAAGCCAACCTCCAAGTCCACGATATCGAAACGAAGATCAATTTGGCTAGAAAAACTATGCATCGCAAACTGCTAGTCATTGTTACAATATTGAATCGCAATCGCAAGATTTTGCATCGCTTTTTGCGATGCGAACCCGATAATTTTGCAGCCTGCTTTCCCTTTTTTTTGGAAGAAGTAACCCACAGAGAGGTGGGATCAGATTGCCTCTCTCACTATATCTTTGTGGTATTTAAGCATATTGGTGCCAATATAGCCATAAATAAAATATGTCAAGTCGTTAAATAAAACACATCTTTCTTTCTTTTGTTTTCAGGTCCAGTGAGTTGCACTGTTGAGTCAGGTGGAAAGGTATTCACCTCGTCCAGTTACCTGCGTGTAACTGCACTACCCACTGTCCGTCTCCATCCCACAGTCCTGGTGGTGGAGAAATATGAAAGTGGCGTTCTGATCTGTGACGTCAAGAACATCCGTAAAGACATTCCAATAAACGTCACATGGTGCAAGGATGGGCTTCTTTTCAAGCCTTTCTCAGGTTCATTCATTGTTTCTTACTATAATGTTTTTATTAACAAAAGTCATGTTACAAACAAACCCCTGTCCCCAACCCGAAGTGAAATGAGACGGCAAGGTTGGGGATGGGGGTGGGGAGAGAATCAAAATGACTGTAGATGATATATTTATTTATTTATTTATCTATATATATAATTTCTAAGGGGTGAAATCAAAGGATAGGTGGTCAAAATGATACTGAATGATAAAAAAAAAGTACACAGTGATGTCATTAAGAATGAAAATAGGTGAAAATAAAATTATAGGTGTTTACCTTATTTATGTAATATTTGGCAAATAGCTGGCAAAAAATAGCTGGTTGTGACCTTTTAATGACATCCCTGATATATAAACACTGGGTGTCAATTCTAAAATAAGCATGTTTAATAAAGTATATGCTTACGGGTGTAACTTAGCTAACCTTGTGTAGGTGCGCGGGCACTCAAACTAGTGTATTATGTATGTTTTAAGTAACTGATATTTTCTTTTCGTAATTCAGTAAACCAATGTGAATAGAAAGAAGAACGTACCTACAACATGATTGGAACATGATAACCATTACACATTATAATATTTTAGCCAATTAAACTTTTAGGGAAGTTTTACCAGTCAGTGGGGCAGGGCAATTATAGAAGTCAGGATAATTAATCATGCAAAGAGAACACTATCAAATCCTTCGTTTTTCTTTTTGTTTGAGCAGATAAAGAACAGATAAAACACTTTCCTGACCATGAAGAACTGCACCTAACCTCGGTAACCAGCAGTCATCGATACTCCTGTAGTCTTCACAATTTCACAGAACCTTGTGTTTCCACAGCCATGGTGCGGGTATCAGAAAGAGGTCAGTTGCTTTTACATACAGGGCTCACCAGGCAATCTGGCTGACTTTGCCACTTCACCTTGTAAAAAAATACCTTCTAGTAATATTAGTCTTATTCAACTTACTGTGCTAGCACAGAAAAGAAAAAATGAAACCTTATCACACTGCAGTATTGCCTGCCCCTGCCGGATATGCGTAGTAAATATCCCTGCACGGGCCTAGTATACCTCATTCTCAATTCTGCAGTCCACTAGGTCACACGTGTAGTTTTGCGCTAAATTTTCTAATGCTGTCTTACTATCCGTACCTAGATGTGTAGTTTCTTTACATGTAATGTTACCAATATAAATAATCATGTAATATTTATGTACCATTTTTAACTTTAATTATAAGAATGTAAAAGAATTTAAATAGAAACAAATAGTCAACCTTCTGTTGAAAATTGCTCCCTCCTGAAAGAGGGAGAAGTGACTTCTCCTGCAAAGGGAGTACACCCAATTTATCATTTACAGAAGCCAATTTTGGATCATCTTCTTTCAATCCCGCAATGTAAAAACATTGTGGCAAACTGACTAACATTTGTAAATGTGTCGCAATTACAGGTTGAAAAGGCAATTGTCTGAGAATTATAGTAATATTCTACATCTTTCTCTGGATCCAATCATTTTTTTATGGAGTTTCTGTTCTTTAGGTAGGCCAACTACAACTTGCTTTCATTGTGGTCTTTTACTTGTTTACAGAAGTCATCCCATGTCAGCCAGACACCGATGAGAAGGGAACTTTCTGGAACGTCACTGCAATAGGAGATGTGGCGTTTGCTTCATGCTTTCCAGGAACCACAGGTAAACGTAATGTAAAGGACTATAAGCGAAAAACAGATCATTATAGACTTATACCCTCTCCCCATATAAAACCAATGTGCTCTAGAGGCGATGTTAAATAAAACAAACTTTACTTTAAATGACTATAAACAAAAACAGATCATTATAGACTTATACCCTCTCCCCATATAAAACCAATGTGCTCTAGAGGGACGTTAAATAAAACAAACTTTACTTTAAATGACTATAAAGAAAAACAGATCATTATAGACTTATACCCTCTCCCCATATAAAACCAATGTGCTCTAGAGGCAACGCTAAATAAAACAAACTTTACTTTAAATGACTATAAACAAAAACAGATCATTATAGACTTATACCCACTCCTCATATAAAACCAATGTGCTCTAGAGGCGATGTTAAATAAAACAAACTTTACTTTAAATGACTATAAACGAAAAAGACCATTATAAACTTATACCCTCTCCCCATATTTGGCTTATAATCCGAACGACAAAACTGTTATCATAATCAAAATCGTATCTGCACAATGCAGAGTAGAATGGGCATTTTGGCAAGGTCGTGATTATTTCTGTGACTTGACTTGACCAACTTTATTTACGTGCTTATATCCAAATAAGGTTCAAGCACTACCATCCCGTTCTTAGTCTCTGACATCGCCAGTGACTGAGTCCGGGGCAGAAGGTGGTGGGGGAGGAGGTGTGGAAGTGGGCGGGTTTTGGAATATAACTGTTTCTGTGAACTACATTCAGAACTACTAACATAAATGATACTTTATATATATGTAATATTATTAATATTATAGGCCAAATATGGGGAGGGGTGCAAATCTGTGATAACTTGTTTTCCTTTATAGTTCATTAATTATTTATTATTGTTTTATTTTTTTAATAATATATTCTAAATTATATATATCTTCTTTCTGTCCAGAGCAGGAAATCTGGCTCATGTTGGAACTTGTGCCTAGGATGGACATGCTTGAACCTTTAATTTAATAGTTTCAGTTCAGGTCAATGATTTGTAAACTTTATGATAATACTTTCCATCAATTCAGGTGTCAAATTTCAATTATTGGGGTGCATGCCAAGTCATGACCTCAGTGGCACTACACAATGTATCTTGCAGCGGACAGCCAGATTTCCGGGGGTCATAACGGCAAGTAAGGAGGGCAACAACGGCATTTACCACCTGTGTCATGGTGAAATTCGAACCCTGCAATTGTATATCTGTTCTATTCTTTTATGAAATTTTTTCTTCTTTTAGGAATGGCAATGAGAAACTGTCTTGAGGGTCCTAAAAGCATTGGAATCTGGCAGCGTGCCAACTACATAGATTGTGTCAAGGAAACCTTTGTCAAATTGTCTGAAAAGGTTTGAATATATTATTCAATATTAGGTTCATTCTGCTTTAATACCAAGTGCATCAGACTTCCAGTCTTGTTGGCATTCAGTTTGAAATATGATTTAGCTGTCGAATTCTTGGCAATTTACTACCAAAATACATTGAGAATATGGTTATTTCCTAAATAACTTAGCAAAACCATTATCACAAACACATACCCATGCAAGACAGAGAGTGAACAGGATGTTTTGGTAGATGGTGGGTAAGCTAGATAGATGGGTAAATAATAAAAATGTTTTAAATGTTTTCTGAAATGCTCATCATTCATAGACATATGTTTACAGGCAATACTAGTTACATTTATTTTCATTGATTCCTCATGACTACAGAGCTATGCAGAGTTAAAGGAATGTTTTTATAGATGAGTATGTAGCTAGGTAGATAGGTAAATAAATATGTTTAAAACATTTCTTTTACAAATAAATCTACTGTTACAATATTTTGTGAAATTAATTGCTCATGACTACAGTTGTTGTCAAAACAGCCATTCTGATGGTTTGATTTCAGGTGCAAGACCTAAAAGATGGCTTGGATATCGAGAGCGTTACAATGATCCTGGAAGAATTCTCCAACATCACGGAATCTCTGCAGGAAGACTCACAAGTGGGAGATATTTTAGCCAGCACCACGATGTTGGCAGTCATTAGTGACGTCACGTCCGAGAGAGACGACAAAGTCACTGAACGCCAATCAGAGGTACACCAAAAGGAAATAAGTACATTTCTGTTCTATTTTATTTTTACAGTTTAAAGGCATCTTGTTGGTGAAGGCCTTAGAAATGGGTTGTATTTGTTTTTCAGTAAACATAAAATGATGTTGAAAATCTTTTTTCATTGATTTTGCTGTTATCATCTAATGACATTTTGTTTGATATTAGGGGCGGGATCTAGCTCTGTCAATAGAGTGCTCACCCGAGGTGTTTTGATCAAAGAACTGAATACGCTCAGTGGACCAAGGGGTGAGATCTAGCTCAGTCATTAGAGCGCTCACCAGAGGTGTTTTGATCAAAGAACTGAATCCGCTCAGTGGACCAAGGGGCAGGATCTAGCTCAGAGCGCTCACCCGAGGTGTTTTGATCAAAGAACTGAATACGCTCAGTGGACCAAGGGGCGAGATCTAGCTCTGTCAATAGAATGCTCACCCGAGGTGTGTTGGTTAAAGAACTGAATCCGCTCAGTGGACCAAGGGGCGAGATCTAGCTCAGTCAATAGAGTGCTCACCCGAGGTGTGTTGGTCAAAGAACTGAATCCGCTCAGTGAACCAAGGGGCGAGATCTAGCTCAGTCAATAGAGCGCTCACCCGAGGTATTTTGGTCAAAGAACTGAATCCGCTCATAGATCAGTTATTTTATGACAAAAAATTGCTCAACCTCAAACAAATTGCAACAGAATTTATTTTTATGTAGCTGGACGGCCAAACATCTGCTGAAACACATATAAAAAGTATAGAACTCTCACAATAGGGGAAATATCGCTAAAAGATGATTTTGGAGAGGCACTGCTATAACGTTATAGCCGCCGCCTATCTGAATACGTACAATGAACGATTGCTGTGGCATAAGTAAATAATTATTCTTTCCGAGAATATAATGTA
>JAUUEI010396398.1:0-12403 GCA_032274625.1 Depressigyra globulus
GCCCATGAAGAGGCGGCAGCGGGTTTCCTCTAAAGACATATGTCAGAATGACCATATGTTTGACATCCAATAGCCGAAATCAATGTGCTCCAGAGGCGTCGTTAAAGAAAACAAACTTTACTTTACTATCTGCGCTGACTGTCCAGACAGTGATTAATTATTAGTAGGAGTGTTAGTGAACAGGTGTAATGGCCTTACACCTACCCATTGAGCCCCTAAGAACTCGCTCTGGGTTGAAGCTGGTACTGGGAGACGAACCTAGTACCTACCAGCCTTTTTAGTCTGACGGTTTAGACCACTGCCATCGAGGCCAGTTTTCTCCATAATTTGGCGTTATTTTCTGATGTTTATTGCAGACAACAGCAAGTTTTTATAGTGACGTCCATTCAGAATAGAATAAATGATATAACTGTGGAAAGTGTACTAATACCATAGAAGCTCTACTCAAGTTAAATAGATTTTACATCTTATTACCCTTTAAATCTTAACTACATAAATACAACTGAATACAAAAATCAAATACACTTTTCTCTATATTCAACTCAACAGACGGAACTACATTTCCGGATTCCACGCTACTATTTATAGCACAACATTGTGAGGATTACCTCTTAACTTCATGTAAACAAAGTTAGGGACGCCATTTGCATTGAACTGTCTATTAAACAAATTATGTATGTAAATAATAATATGTTTTCTGGTATATTAGTGCTGTACTAGTATTGTATTACAATTAGTGTCAATGTGTTGCCAGAAAACTATGTTAATAAATCTGTTGGTGGTAACGCTAGATGTTATTGTTAGGGTCAAATCAGACGGTTTATATAATTTCTTAAATTATACTTAAGTGCATATAAAAGATCCCTTGCTACTTATCGGAAAGAGTAGCCTATGTGACGGCAGCAGGTTTCCTCTAAAAAGACGTGTCAGAATTAACATGTTTGATGTCCAATAACCGATGATAAAATAAAAATCAATGTGTGCTCTAAAGGCGTTGTTAAATAAAACAAGCTTTAACTTTTCAACTTTAAATTATACTTATGTCTAAAAAAAATCAACTTTTGTCTGTTACTTTGATAGGAAATAAAGGAAAAGAACAAATGATAGTATTAGAAATAGAACGTAAAGATCCTTCATTTCCTTGTGAATCTGATAATGGTCATCTTCAATTAACAATGCTTCCACAAGTGGCAGCAGGTTTAGTGAAAGCACATTTAACATACATTTCAACCTTTCATAAATAAATCACTATTATATATCTATGAATAAACAATAAACAAAACATGATAGGCCTAATGGCAGACATCACACTTGCCAATTACATCAGATGATGAAATTTACATTTGATGACTGGTTGAAATTATAAAGTTGACTAAAAACCATTTGTTTTTATATTAAGATTATATGATAAAGAGATTATTACCCTTATGTGTTTCCTTATTGTCAATATTATATGTTACGAATCAAAATAATGTATTATGTTTGCCAGAGGCTCCCATAATACAATTTGTATTCCTAATATATGGTATTGATGATATGGAAACACACTGGTAATAATCTCTATATCTTACCTTGACATGTTTTAAATATAAAGCATTTTATTAAAAAAAACCTGGTACAATGATTTAAGATTTGCTTTGGCATAATTATTGGAAATTTTGTTTTGGCAGTTGAAAGAAAGAATAAATTTTTATGTATGGAATTATTTAAAGCAGTAACCCTATTTTAAGGTACTACGAAATATTTGGATGACCATATAAACATATTTGGTGTATAAATGTTTAGGAGTCAATTTTAGAAAATTGGTGGTCGCGTGGGGGGGGGGTGTCATGGGATTAATTTTTCATGTTTGCGAAGTCAACAGAGGGGCTAAAGTAATGCAGCATTACTAGGTCAGAAACGAGACTCCCATTTAGTTTTTTATGTAAACGTCTCTCCACTTGATGACCAAGATCCTTTTTATTTGTTTGTTTTTTAAGTAGGGCTTAAAACAAGACCATTTTCATACATCACTTTGACTCAACTCCTTGCCCAAAGTGCGTCACATTTGTAGTTTCACACATATTTGACTCAAGTTCCTAGGTCACCGGGATCCCTGAGTTCACATTGATAAGATTTCAATATGGTTGATTGAAACTGTTAACTTACGAAAAAATGTATTACTCTTTTTAATGAAATACATGCACAAATTCCCATTCCTCGATTAAGACCCATTTGATTTTGCTGTTGAACCTGATTCTGTTGTATGGTTATGTACTTCATATGGATACTTTTTCAATATGGTTGATCTAAACTGTTAACTTACGGAGAAATGTATCTCTTTTTTAATTAAACAAATATCAGAATTTGATTAAGACCCGTCTATTGGCTGAACGTACACACTGTTATGATAACACCAAAACAAAACCATGACAAAAATCCTTTATTTTACTATTTCAACACCTCGTGACCTTGACCTGTATAAAAGAATGACGAACAGCGAAGAATATTGCTAAATCAAGAACGATTCTCTCATTTTAACTCGACGAATATTTTTATTTTGTCTGCGTTATGGATGTAATCGATGTACAAGGATAGTGTGTGTGTATATATGCAGTATGCGTTGGGTCGCGGTCTTGATATGATTGTGAAGATTCATACATAGTAAACAAACGTGGCCTAGTAACCTAGTGTGGAGTAGTAGCCAGATCACCGAAGTGTTGTAGTACACCAGCGTGGGAGTCACTTGCCGGTCATGTGACCTGGACGAGGGCTGCTGTGCGCGGTGCTGTAATAGTGGATTTCCCAGACTGCAGTGGTTTGTTTCATTGACGGCTGAACTCGCATGACCCACTTAGCTCGGTAATCGACAATGCACATCTGGGCTGGCTGTCGGCTGTGGCTGGACATAGTAACAAGACATAGTAGAATCACAGCTGTTTGTTTATCTGTTTGTAAAACGATAACATTCAGTATCGTTAGTTATTTTACCCACTGTAGTGACGGGATCATGGCACGCATTTTAATTTCTGCGCTTCGGTAATGATCTTCTCAAATGTCTCCGTAATTTAATGTAATAGGTGTTTAAAAAAAAAATAAAAAAATAGAAGGAAATAGAAATGTCTTTCACGTGATCTTATAAAAAAAATAATTGAGCTTTAAAACCATTAAAATAGCACAGGGTCTTTTTAGTACAAAAACAGAAGAAAAGATTTTCACAAAACCCGTTATAGAGATAACGTGCTTATTTGACATACCAAGCAAGGTTATAGTTCTATATCTCGTACACATGTTTTATGTTAAGTCTGTTGTAATTAAATAACTTACATTCTGGGTTATTTTTAGTATTGTGGCCAAATTAGTTGTTAATATCTGAAAGTAATCAATCAGTTTTATTAAACAAAATTATCGTTCTGGTTATAACAACTTCCTGTATTGCTAAATGACTTTCATTGTTGCCAAATCTTACATAGTTTTGGAATAGAGTTTTCTTAGTTTGTCTTTAAGGCTGACTTTTCTATTTATCTTCTTATCTATCATTGTTAATATTTGAAAGTAATGTCGCAAGTTTATTAATAAATTATCGAAATTGCAACATCCTGTATTATAAAATGACTTTTATTGTCACCAGTCCCCCTCCCATTTATTCTCCAAACATGCTATGCTAATTATAGAATCTGTTACCATTATGGTGACCAGCCATATTTATTGTGACCGACCCAACAACAACAACAATAGCAACAACACCTAGTGTTATAACGGTTTCTTGTGAAAAGCGCATTGGAAGAGTGAGTTTCGTTCCCGGAACCCAGCACATCTTGTTATCACGGACGGCTATGGGCAATATTTATTTCTGACTCATTGTCTTCCTTTGTTAAGTCGTGACAGGCCACTGAATGTAGAAAGCCATTGATCTGTGCGTGCATGCACTGAAGCACGTCCCAACAGCAAGTCCACGACACGACAGAGTTGTACGATAACTCGGGCCACCGTGGAAGACATAATCAATACAGCTACTACTCCATGGACAGATTGGGCTTTGTTGGCCATGGGCCCTAGATGCATTGATCAACTGCTAAATTCCTGACCCACATACAGCCAGCCAGCAGACCTGTGTGTGAACTCTGACTGTAAGCAGGAAGGTTACAAGACGAGTGGTTGTATAGTAGGTGTAGTAGTGGAAAGGTATTGGAATAGCTAGTCAGTCTGGTCCTCCAGGGTGGCTTGCATCTCCAGATGCTATTTCTGCAGCACTGAAGGATTATTACTACGAGGATCTGGCACTGAAATATGTTAATGGGATTCTGTTTGTCTAGTCGGTTTAAGTTGGATTTTCACTGGAAAAAGCTGTTGTGTTAATGAATGGTTCCTGCCTAAACCCGGAACACCTAACAAAACCGTAAGTAATGGTGCTGGACAGGTAGCTGGCTAGCAGACTTGACTTAAAGACTCTTAGTATTGTATGGTTATGTTAATGAGGTGCTAATTGAAACAACACTTACAGTTCAAGGCTTTCAGCTAGATGATGGGATCATTATTAGTAATAGTGTATATATGATTAATCTGCTCTCAGTCATTAATTACTGATCAAAGATCGAGGATCAATCAAATTGTGTTAGTTGTGGTTAAATTACATCGCTTTTCATTGTCACTTTTAGCATTTGGTTATTGTTTCTTTGACCTTCATTATAACAGCTGAGTAATTTGCAACGACCTTGAAAAAAATATTCGTAAAGACTAATAACGAGCAATCAGTTATTGTAATGAATTCCTTTTTAAAACACGGGTTGACAACGCGAGCTAAAACCACGTGTATTTGTTTACTTTGGTGGTGTTATATATAGACTGCGTGGGACATATGCGCAAGCGTCGGTATAGTGCTTGGCTCTCGATCAAAAACTGATGTTGCCGTTTTTAAGTTGGCATTATCGATGATCAACATATTTGTACCATTGTGTTTGTAAACTATGACATAACTGCGAATCATACACTAGCGAGGAACCATCGTCATAGAGTAAATAAAAGAAAATATTTCAAAATTAGTTCATATACAAAAGTGGCTATAAATATATATATATATATATAGTTAACAGTTTAATTATAAATGTTTTTACTATTATAACATACCAAACTATACATAAATGTGTACCTGTATGTGACTTGACAATCATGAATTAACAAGTTTTAAAAAATTAAGTTTTTAACATGCTATGTTTGTAATTATGTTGGATGATGATAGTGGAATATCTGGCAGTAAAATGGTACTAAATTGTTTAATTTATTACTGAAACTTCGTTCACAGGCATTTAAAAAAAGAAAAAAAAGAAGAGATTTTTGCTTGTTCACTGTTCCTGAAATCATGTGTTCAATATCAAAATAAGTTTGTTACAATTCTAGTCTTTTGTAACAAAAAAATTGAGACTCGTAAATTCATTGATAAATTTTAAAATTAATATTTTATTGCAATGTCCATGCTGTACTTGGCCAGCACGGTTTCGTTAGTATCCTTAATTATTTGAAAGTTGGATTTCCAAGAAAATTAATGAGTTAATTGTTTGAGTTTACAGTGAGTGATTATTTTATTCTTCGGTAAAGCTACATGTTTAAATTTAAATAAAGTTACCTATGCATTCAGAAATTATTTTAATGATTTTGTCTTTGTCCAGCCAGGTGTTTTTTTTGCGATGGTCCCATGGCTGATGCGATTAACAAAATGAGCACAACATTTGACATAATTGGCGATTTTATTTCAGGTCACTGAATGATTTAGTGAATCATTATATTTCTTATTACATAAATTATATTAATTAATTGGTAGAAATTGAGAATATTTAGTGTTCGATATCACTGAATTCATGAGTAAATATCTTGTCATATACACTGTTAAGTGAGGGTTGACATACTTTTATTAACAAAAGTAAAGTTTGTTTTATTTAACGACGCCTCTGGAGCACATTGACTTTATATCATCGGCTATTGGATGTCAAATGTATGGTCATTCTGACATGTCTTTTTAGAGGAAATCCGCTGCCGCCTCTTTATGGGCTACTCTTTCCGAGTATATATGCATTTTCCCATAGACAGGACAATACATATCACGGCCTTTGGTATATATCACGGCCTTTGGTATACCAGTCGTGGGGCACTGGTTGGAACGGAAAAAAGCGCTCAACCGACTGAGCTAGATCCCGCCCCTACTTTTATTAACATTAAGAGGATTCATCACAAGTGTTTGGTAATAAGGAAACTGCCAATTAACTTGACGAGGTTGAAACACAAGTTACATATTTTATTATTCCAAAACATTTCTAAAAATAAAATTTTAATTACATATTTAGTGACAGTATATCATACCCTTTAACTAAGTCTTGTAAAAATATTACGTTATGGTGTACAGTTATTGTTGGCCTGTGGGGGCAGGATCTTGCTCAATGGGTTGAGTATTCACCTGAGTGTTTGGGTGACAGGGTCAAACATCTGTGAACCCATTAGTTTATTTTTCTCATTCCAACTAGTGCCCCATGACTGATATACCAAAGGTTATGGTATGTACTGTCCTGTCTAAGGAAAAGTGCATATAAAAGATCCCTTGCTACTAATGGAAAAATGTAATGGATTTCCTCTGACTTATTTTGATGATTAATAAATCAATGAGCTCTAGTGGTATCATATAAAAAAAACCACCTGTACTTTGTTGGTTTGCAACCAAATGAACTATTTTAAAGTTATATTAGGTTTATTAAATGGTTTAATAAACTGAAATGTTAAATGAGTTTATAACGTGGATACTATTGGTTAATGATAAGATAAATTGAAATAAAACTTGTGTAGTCAGAAATTGTCAACAAAATCCTTTTACGATTTTGCCGTTAAAGGGTCGTTACATGTTAAATAGTGACATAATGTTATGTTTTAACAATGGAAGAACACATAGTAACTAAACAATGTGAGACATTGCCTGTACCCTCTTATCGTTAAGCTTGGTTCATTCCTCTGTAGATATGCTGTACTGTAGTTGGACAGAACAAGACACGAGAAATGTTTGCTACATGTTTTGATCTGAAATTCTTGTCATACACCTTGAAAACCCCCACCTTAAAAGAAATAATGCTGGTTACAAGTAAAAACTTTAGTACAGTTACAACAGTGTAGAAAGCTTGCAGCTAATGCCCCATAAATGAAAAGATATCCAGTGCAGTGATACCTAATACTTAGCAACACGTTAAAGGTGCCACCTCAGTTTTCTGGCATACAGCTAGAATTCTGTTTGGTCCATCCACCAAGATAAAAAAAACAATATCTTACTGTAATGTGAGGCATTATACTGATACTTGTTTAATTCAAATTTCAAGAAAAATAAATTAATGTGTACACAATTATTGTCAGTAAAATTTGATTTGGAGCAAAGACAAAACATTATAATGTCAAGATTTGTATTGGATATGTAGAAATGCATATTCTAAACAAAACAAGCCAGTAAATAGTAATTTTTAAAATTATAAGTTTTATTTACCAAAACCACAGGACAGTCCTTTTAATACTTTAGTAAACATTTTTAACTTGCCCAAATTAATCATGGGCAAGATAAACAGATTTTTAAACTTTTAATTTTTATTTTATTCAAAAAAAAATTGGGGTGGGGGTGGGTGGGGGCGCTAGCTTGGGTTCTTTTCATATTTATCACTAAGCATGATTAAAGTTGTTGTTTTTTGTTTTTATTATAGACTATCAAGGATTTGTCATTCTGGTTTTATAATTGAATTCTACTTCACTTAGTAATATTTTTAAAATGACATTTTTTAAATCTTTGTTTTTTTTCTTTGACAGAATTCAAAATGTGGCTCAGTGGTTGACCTGATGATGCTACCTCCATTTCCTGTCCAAGGGTCAGTGAAGACAAATACTCTTGAAATGTATTCCGTTCCAAAAGTAAACAATGATCTCTTCAAAAGACCAACTCAGGGAAACTCAAACAAAATGGCATACAACCCAAATGTATCCATGCCACAGCAGAACTACCAGCAACCTCAGCAGGGTCTAGATCTGTCAGGCAATTTTACTGTGCAGCCAAATAGTCATCTTTCATCATCAAATCATCAAAATGATTTCATCAGAAACAATCCGTTTTCACAGAAATCTCCAAATCCAGATTCTAAGTTTGAAATAAATGTGTCGAGAAGTTCCAGTTTCCTGCATTTTAATCATCAGCTAAATACTAAACAAGAAACTGATTTGTCAAGGGATTTGAATTATTTGCAGAATGGTCCGACATCTGAATCCATGTTGCAAAAAGGACATGCCGCCATGTATGGTTATGGATTGGGTTTGTCAAGAGAGCCGGGAGTTTCACAGCAGACGTCATTACCTTCCTTCCACAGTCACAGTCCTTCTAGAGATGTCATGGCCAGAGCCAGGACCGAAGACATTCATCAGTCATCTAGAGACCCTTTCTCTAGACCTGCTCAGCAGTTGAGCAGGCCAGTCTTTCAACAGTCACAGTCTCACAACACAAAGTTTCAGGACACTGTCAGAACAAATCTTCCTGGACAATCTAACATCGTTAACAAAGATGGAATGCAGTATCCATTATTTCACAATCCAGTAAATAGAGAGCAGCATTCAAATAGACAGGAAAAGCCACCACAAGGGTATCAGCTGCCAGGTTCGTTTTCAGAAAACGTGGATGAAAGTATCCAGATGCCAAGTTTTTCTTCTTTCTTTGGATCCGGACCATTACACCCAAATATAAGTTCTTGTAATGAGAACAGAGACCCATACACATCTCAGTCGCCACCTGATGGTTCCAATAAAAACAGACAAAGTGTATCTAGGCCTGCTTCACAGTCGCCTCACAGGACACATTCATTTCATTCTACACATGGTTTTCAAAATGAAATGAGTTGCAAGCAGCAGCAAGATTTAAACCAACATGTATCACGATTACCAAACACATCTCATTGTGAAAATAAGCAACTGAGCCCCAAATATCCATTCCAGTCTTCAGGGTCTTACCCAGACAGCAGTGGACTGTTTATGACATCAAGTCATCAAGTTGGTGGTCAGGCCGTGAATACACAGCAGTCAATGATGACCCCAGTCAGCAGCCCCAGTATTGCTGGAATACAAATCGGCTCACAAGAGCAGTATAAGAGTCACTCAGGGCACAGTTTTAAGGATTCAGTGATGGACCAGACAGGTAATTTTCTTAACTCCAACACAGGTTATTCTGTGCAGCAGCAGCAGCATCCTTTTAAGATTCCTCCCACCCCCGCACCTTATCAACAGAAACAACACTTGCCTGACAAATTACCTCCAAAGAATACTCCCAAAGAGGAACAATCAAAGTTGTTGAATAACATGTCTGCTCAAGGGAAAAGTTCCATTGCTAAACCAAAACCTATAAAAAGTAATCCAAGGAAAAGGAAAACAGTGGGTCCACAGAGTCCACATCTTCAGACAAATATGTCTCAGATGTCAAAAACTACTGCATTGTTTCCACCATTTACACCTAAAAATGATATTGCTCGAATGAAACCCAAAATTGGTCCGGGCAGTGAAAGAAAAATTTCTGATCTGATGGAATCAGAAGTTGACCGGAAACTGTTGGAAATGTTTCCACAGTACCGGTATTATTTGGATCAAAATGTTAAACCTATGGAAGAAACTATGCCACTTCCAGGTGAAAGTGCCATCATGAAAAAGATACAAAAGGCAAAATCGGCTCAATTAGATGCAGAAAATAAAAAAAGAAAAGCAAAGAAAAATACTGATATTTTATCAAATATCAAAACAGAAGTGTCTCAAGCTTCTACTAACCCTTTAAATAATGGTATTCATCTTGATACTGGGCCAGGGGGCATAAATCAATCTGTTTCAACAAATAATCAGATACAATGGCAAAACAATGGTGGAAACATCCATGCAGAAGAACATAAATCTGAAGGAACCAACCAGCTGAGTCATAGCCATGCACCAGATAAAGTTGAAAGTTGTGAAATGCCTCCAAAAACCACTAATGATCCCCATCAACAGTTAAATGATCTTAAATGTTGTTCTGCAACCAAAGAATCCCTCTCCTCGGTATGTAATGGCACATCATCAACTTTAGACAAGTCACAACCTGGATTGAAGTCTTCTGGAATGTGCTGTTCTGATTGCGAAGATGTGGGAATAATGTTTTCCAAACAGTGTCAGAATAAGATGAATCAGAATTTGAGTCACCCAGCAGGATCATCTTCATCATCATCACCAGCAAATGCATGTCCATCCAGCAAGTCAGCAGAAGATAATTTGTCCTGTAAAAACATCACTGACAGCAGTGTAACATCAACAGATTCACACTGTGCTAACAGCTGTCTAGATAAGTCTGTAACAGTTTCTTGTTCATCTGAAAACATCACATCAGATTCGGGGCAGAACGCAAATCCTATTTGTAGCCAAGCTAATTCTAATTGTTCGGATTTAAAGCAGGTGAATAAAGAGTCATCAAGTGGTTTCAGTTTGGAAGGTGCTGCCTGTGATCACGATTCAAACAGTGACCAGGTTGCTTGTAGCAAACAGAGTGCAAATGCAGGAGGTGATGAAAAGGAAAAGGCTTTGCTAGATAGTGCTAATGGCCACTTTAACAAAACAGTGAAAATGGAGTGCTCTGATTTTTCTGTTTCGTCTGGAGAAAATAAACATGAAAGTGCTGTAAAAGATGAACATTCAGACACCAAGGAGAGAGGTGGAAGTCCTTGGGAAGACATGCCATTAAATAACCTTCAGGCCACCATTCAGAAGTTGTTCGACCGAGTTTACTGTGACAAGACGGATGAGATGGATATGATCAGCAAGTTTGAACAGGGCCATGGTAATGTGGACATTTCTCCTCAGAAATTGCCGTCCAACAAAGCACAGGACCAGAGTCGCAAAAACGTCACTCCACCTTCTTCTCCGATGAACAAACACTGCGGTGAAAATAACTTCAAGTTTTCAGCACCAAGTGGAAAGCAGACACCAGGTACCACTCCAGAAAAGTCCAAAGTCCATTTCGACATTGATGGTGTTTGGGCCAATGGACGCCAGGTTCCGTTTGGGTTGCCTGAAAATCTTGATGATCACCTGAGAAACAACAGAATTGAGGTGCCATGCTGCTCGTGTCTAGGTCCAGGAGGTATGTATTCATGTTACTTGTTTTACTTGCAGAGCTTCTGCCTGATGTTTCATTTTTTGTTTCAACTTTATTTCCGTGCTTATATCCATTTAAGGTTCAAGCACGCTGTCCTGGTCACACATACATCAGCTGTCTGTCCAGGACAGTGGTTAATTGTTAGTAGAGGTTAGTGAGAATGTTAGTGAGAGAGAAGAGGGTGTAGTGGCTTTACACCTACCCACTAAGCCCCTAAGACTCGCTCTGGGTTGGAGCCGGTACCGGGAGACGAACCCAGTACCTACCAGCCTATTGTCTGATGGATTAGACCACTGCACCATCGAGGCCAGTTGCCTGATGTGTTGTAGCTACATTACTTAGATGGAGTAGTTTTATCATGTATCACTAACAGTTTATACATGCCGTGCAGTAGCTTTATCAGACATTAGTTTTTGAAAAATCAAGGCAAGTGAAACATCGCACACATCAGAATGCTTAGGGGAGTAAAAAATACACTCTTGAAATAACACCTGCACACCTTAAAAACAGAGGTCTGCCGAGTTTATCACTTATTACTGATAGAGCTTCTACCTGGAGCTTGTGCCTAGGGGTGTTGTAAGCTATATATTGTACTTAGATTACTTTTTCTTGAAATACAATTGTCAACTTTATTACTTATATAACTGACAGAGCTCATGTAACACTTTTACTTATATCATTGACAAAACTTGTATCTAGGGTGATCTAACCCAGTATTTAATCATTGGCAAAGCTTATGCTTGGGGTGCAGAAGCGATTAATTATATACTGACAATGCTTCTGCCTGTGGCTTGATTTCTATATTGTTTTACATTACTGATAAAGCTACATGGATTGCAGTTGATATATTATATCACAAGCTGAGCTTATATCTTGGGTATTTATAGTTCTATTTGATTGAAGACATAATAACGTGACTTCTAATTAATAGCTTGAAATACTTCATTAACCTCTTTAAACTCTTGACTGATTTAAAAATAGAAACTGCTTTTCATTATAACATGTTAAGACTCCAATCATCATGGATATCTTCAAATCAAAATTTGTAGATAACATCCTGTTTCGTTCATGGGTCCACAAGTTTTTGTGGGAAATTGATGCCCCCTGTTCCTCAAGTTCCCAAAAAGTCATTTTAAAGTGCATTCATACAGTGTACTTGCAAAACTATTCGTTCTCATGCAGGGTTCCACATAGCCTTCGAAAAATGGGAGTCATTATGACTCACAGTGTTTTATTTTGGGAGTCATGCATTAA
>JAUUEI010397509.1:0-12391 GCA_032274625.1 Depressigyra globulus
TGATGAGAAAATCGCTTCTTTAATGAGCGGTGGGTTTGATATTAGCTACACCTAAATCTCTAACGCCATGGGTATATACGTAGTAGTGTGGCTGTTAACGCTAAATAGAATTTTTATTTATCTAGTCAATGTTCGGTACGAATATAAATTTTCTATTGGGCTAGAAAAAATTTAATTCAAATTGAGGTAAACCACCGGCTGAGCCGGTGAGACTTGAAAAGGCTCTGCCGTTCCAGCGTAAAAAGACTCCTGAGGAAAGCCCCAAGGGCTAAACCCAGGAGTAAGGTATGAAAGAATGGCAAAGTTCAGCCCATGTAAAATGGGAGTGTAAGTATCATATAGTGATAGTACCAAAGTATAGAAGGAAGGTGCTATTTGGTAAAACCAGGAAGAAAGTTGGAGAGGTACTTAGGCGGTTGTGCCGCCAGAAGGGAGTTGAAATACTGGAGGGGAATGCGATGCCAGACCATATCCATATGGTATTGAGTATTCCACCGAAATACAGTGTTGCGATGGTGATTGGCTATTTGAAAGGGAAGTCAGCGATCCAGATTCACCGAGAGATGCTGGGAGTAAAAAAGGGATTTACAGGCAAGAGTTTTTGGTCGAGAGGGTACTGTGTCAGTACGGTTGGACTCGATGAGAAAACAGTTCGAGAGTATGTAAAAAATCAGCATGAGTATGATAAACGTCAAGATGATCTTGATTTCGACTAACTAACCAATAGCCCCTTTTAGGGGCTTTCCTCAAGCCACCTGCTATGCAGGTGGTTAGTGACTCCTATGCAGTTACTCTGTATTGATGAGTAAGAAATATGGAGGGGCGGTTTGATTCGAATAGCTGATAGTTTAAATGGGTGAGGTAAAACACGAAAAAGTGTTTTAGGAAATTCCGGGAAAAAGATTAAAATAAGTATTTACTACCTGATTGCATATTCGCTTATTTTTTATGGGTATTACTTTTTTATAGTGCCCATATACGGATATTCCGGTTTCGAGTGGACGCCAGGCAAAGGGAGAATTCTGGAGAGTGTCTTTCTTGTTTTATTACTTCCATTCATTCTCCCTATTTCTTTCAGAAAACTTTCTGATATATTGCTTCAAAAAGTCTGATACTCAATATATTAACCAGGCTTTCACTAGTTAATACTTATGCGACGATTGATAAGGTTGAAAAGAAAGATGAAATATAAATGAGTAAAAACTATTATCTAGGACTTGCTACCTGTTTAGGTTTGTTTGTTCCTCTTTTTGGGCATAGCTTCTCCCTGTTTGGAGTGCATAACCGATTAATAGGATTGTTATTGTTGATCGGGGCGGGGTTCGGAGGAGTATTGTATCGCAAGGAAGGAATTACCCGAATCTGGTCATTCGGGTGCTATCTTATCTTGTTTTTAGTAATGATGTTTTACTCAAACTCTTCTCAAATAAACAATCTTTTGTCGTTCGAATTTGACAGAACGAGTTACTATGAAAGTAAACTTAGTCTTGTATTTCTTTTTACATTGGTACCAGCCATAGCGTCATTTATTTTAATATCTGTGGCAAAAACAAAGGGTTTTCAGGATGGGTTTATAATGGCAATGCTTATTTTGGGTGTAGCTGCCATAGGCGTAAGTTCAATGTATTCTGAGTATTGGTTTACAAATAGCTATAGTAAGCGTTCTGAGTGGGAGGAGGTGAAAGCGTTTTCTCAAATAGGTATTACTGTTTTGCATATGATTGGAGCCTTAGTAAGCCTGAAATATATATTGTTGCGTGAATATACCGCTGCTGCAGTTATTTTGTTTGTATTGAGTGCTTTATTTTTGATTGTATATTTGCAGCGAAGTTCGTGGCTGTATTTAGCGCTCGTATTTGCGTATTTAATTTCAAGGGTAGAGAGCGAGAAAACGATGGGGATGTACAAGGTGGCCTTTGTTCTCGCGGTTATATCGGTGCTAGGGCTGTTTGTTGGAATGAAGGTAGGGGTGTTTACTGATTCGGTAGTTAGTTATGCTGATCAGTTAGTTTCTGGTGGATTGCTTAATTCCAGGGAATGGGCTTATAGGACAGCGTGGGAAGGCTTTTTGGATAATCCTCTGGGGAATGGGTTTGGATCCTTTTCTCTGCTTGGTTATTTTCGATATCCGCATAATATTGTCTTGGAGGCCCTGTATGAGCTAGGTTTAACTGGTGGTATTCTAGTGTCTGTTTTTATAGCGCTTTCGCTAAAAGCACTTATTGCAATTTTGGCTGATGGTAGGAATAAAGGAGATATGGAATTACAGATTATTGGTCTTTTATTTGGGTATATATTAGTGGTGGTGCTGAAATCTGGAGACCTTACTTCTATAGAAAGAATGGTATCTATGACAATATTATTTTCCGGTATCGCATATGGTAGGAGAAAGCGTTATGAGCGAACAAAGAGGCGTCTGAATAAAACAAAGGTATGATTCGGTAAGGGAGAATAGTATTGAAAATAGCGCATCTCACGTCGCTCCACCCTGCTCATGATATTCGAATTTTTCATAAGCAGTGTTTGTCTCTTAGAAAGGCTGGTTACGAAGTAACGTTAGTAGTGAAATCTGAACAAGATATGGAAATTGATGGTATAAAAATATCCTCCATTCCAGAATATAAAAACAGACTAAAGCGCCTTTTTATTTCCTCTTGGGATGTCTATAAGAAAGCTGTAAAAAGTAAAGCAAAGGTTTGTCATTTTCACGATCCTGAACTTATTCCCATTGGCATTTTGTTGAGATTGCGAGGAAAAAAAGTTATATACGATGTTCATGAAGATTTACCCCGACAGATACTGAGTAAGGACTGGATAAACCCATGGTTTCGGTATCCAGTTTCATGGTTCGCTGCATTTGCAGAATGGGTCGGAAGCCGATTCTTTTTTTCCGGCATAGTGCCTGCGACTCCAACAATCGCAAATCGCTTCCCTCAGGATAAAACCGTATTAATTAGGAATTATCCTATAGTTGACGAGTTTAAAGGTCGCGCAAAAACCACATGGGCGAATCGTTTGGATCAAGTTATATATGTTGGGGGTATTGATAAAACTCGGGGTGTTATCGAGAATATCAAAGCTATCGAATTGCTGAAAAAAGAGAAAATACGAATGGTTCTGGCGGGGCCTTTTTCAAGCGAGGCGCTTGAGAAGGAATGCAAAATATATGATGGATGGCGGCATGTAGATTATTATTCGTGGCTTTCTCGTGATGGAGTTATGGCTATGTTGGGGAAATCCAAAGCCGGCCTTGTGGTTCTTCATCCCACACCTGCATATCTGGAGTCATATCCCATCAAGATGTTTGAGTATATGTTGGCGGGTATACCCGTTATTGCCTCTGATTTTCCACTATGGCGTGAGATAGTGGATTCTTCTAAGTGCGGTTTTCTTGTCAACCCAATGGTTCCAGAGGAGACCACAAAAGCAATAAGTTGGATATTAAGGCATCCAGAAGAGGCGGGAAAAATGGGAAATAATGGTCGCAGAGTGGTAGAAGAAAAATATAACTGGGCGCAGGAAGAAAAGGCACTTCTGCGACTCTATGAGAAGTTTGAATCGTGAAAGTTACTACAATTTTGGGTGCGCGTCCGCAATTCATTAAAGCCAGCGTTGTATCCGTCGCTATCTCTGCGTGTAGTGGTATGTCGGAAACCGTTATTCACACCGGGCAGCACTACGATGCTAATATGTCTGACGTATTCTTTGGTGAGTTAGGCATGAAAAGGCCTGCTTACAATCTTGATATTCAAGGTGGTAGCCACGGTGAAATGACTGGACGCATGTTGATTGAGATCGAAAAGGTGCTGCTTAAAGATAGGCCAGATATCGTGTTGGTCTATGGTGACACCAATTCTACGTTGGCTGGAGCATTGGTAGCTTCAAAATTGCATATCCCCGTTGCTCATGTCGAGGCAGGTTTAAGGTCTTTCAATATGAATATGCCAGAGGAAATTAACCGCATGCTTACCGATAGAGTGTCAACGTGGCTGTTTACACCTACAAATATGGCGGCCGAACACTTACATAATGAAGGAATTGAAACAGGAAAAATTATCCCGGTGGGTGATGTAATGTATGATGTGGTCCTTCGTCATGGGGCAAAAGTAAATGCCAAAGCTGGTATTCTTGAGCAACTGGAGGTGAAGGGTATTCAAGCCAACACTTACTGTCTTGCCACTATTCACCGAGCGGAGAATACCGATCACACTACCAGACTGGATGCCATTGTTGATGCGTTGTCAACCTTTGCCTGTGATATGCCGGTTATATGGCCATTGCATCCACGCACTCGTCATATCCTTGCTCAGCAAGGTAATAAGCTTGAGAAATTGGCCCGACATGTTACCTTAATTGATCCAGTAGGTTATTTGGCCATGGTTCAGCTAGAGAAATATGCGGCCTTAATCGTGACTGATTCGGGGGGTGTGCAGAAAGAAGCTTTTTTCCATAGAGTGCCTTGTGTAACTTTGCGAGATGAGACAGAGTGGGTGGAGCTGGTGGACTCCGGTTGGAACCAGCTAACCCCTCCGCTCGCCGCTAACGATATATTGAAGGCACTTCTAGCTGGTGTTGGCTCGCAAGGCCAGCCGATAATGCCTTATGGGGATGGTCAAGCGGCACAAAAAATTGTTTCTGCCTTGAGTCAGGGGAGCTAGGAATGAGGCATGTGTGGATATTAAATCATTATGCCCAAGAACCGGAGGGTGCAGGAGGGACGCGCCATTTTCACTTGGCTGAATATTTAACTCCCTACGGATGGCGAGCCACTATAATTGCTGCTAGTGTTGAGCTAAATACGGGTACTCAGCGACTGAAAAAAAAAGAACGACAACGCTTAGATAGCATCAATGGTGTTTCATTTTTTTGGCTCCGTACTCCAGGATATAATGGCAATGGCGGCGGACGTATGTTGAATATGCTTGCATATAGTTTCCACGCCCTGATACCGAAAACACTACGGGTCCTTCCCCTCCCAGATGCTATTATTGGTTCCAGCGTTCATCCGTTTGCTGCATTTGCAGGCGCCTTACTCGCCAAGCGTTATAAAGTGCCTTTTCTATTTGAAGTTCGAGATCTATGGCCCCAGACCTTGATTGATTTGCAGCGCTTGAAAGAAAACTCTCCGGCAGTGTGGTTTTTACGAAAACTTGAGTTATGGCTGTATCGGCGGGCGAAAACTATTATCGTCTTGTTGCCTCAAGCATGGGAATATATTGCCCCGCTAGGTATTCCTAAAGAACGTATAGTATGGATTCCAAATGGAGTAGATTTATCCCTATTTTCTGAAGATAAAGTCGCAAGAAGGTCAATCAAGGAGCCTTTTTCTCTTATGTATTTTGGTGCGCACGGACAGGCCAACGGACTAGATAATGTTCTATATGCTATGCAAAAACTAAATGCCGCCGGCCTGTTAGAGAGTATACATCTTAGAATGATTGGTGATGGCCCCTTAAAATCAGAATTGATGGGGCTGGCAAAAGAATTGAAACTATCCAATGTCAGCTTTGAAGCGCCAGTACCTAAAAATGAAATACCCTCTTTGGCTTCAGAAGCAGATGCGTTTGTTTTTAACCTAATTAATGCACCAGTTTTTAAATTTGGAATTAGCTCTAATAAGCTCTTTGATTTTATGGCGGCTAGTAGACCTATTATTTTTTGCTGCGAAGCTGCGAATAATCCAGTAGCTGAAGCCCAGGCCGGATTGACTGTCCCTCCCAGCAATCCCGAAAAACTATCTCAGGCGATCTTGCAGCTTAGGCGTATGTCATTTGAGGAAAGAATTCAGATGGGGCGTAGGGGTAGAGAGTACGTTGAGAAAAGCCATGATTTCTGCATATTGGCAAAACGATTGGCTGCCGTCCTGGATGGGGCTCTAGAAGAGGATGTCCTGGCTAAAGAATGATTGACAGTCTTGGTGCTTCCTTGGTTCGTTCCGCTGTCGCTATCAAACACCTTTTCAGACTTTAAGTGCTTTGCTTCAGTCGGAATTGAAGTTTTCCCTCGAACTGGGTTAGCAATAACTCATTGAGGATACACTAACGAAATAAACCCGACGAGACTTCGCCGCCCAACAGAAGGTGGTGATTCTGAAAAGCACCTAGATAATCCTCATCAACTAGGTGAACAAAGAATGATTGAATTTGAGATTAAAACAGGTCCTCTCAATAGCGAAGAATCAAAAGCAATAGCGGTACTTCATAGTCAAAGCATAAATTTGGGCTTTCTTTCTCAATTAGGAAGTGGTTTTCTTTCTTATCTTTATAAGTCACTGAGTGAATGCGAAGGCTCAATTTTGATTGTGGCTAAGAAAGAAGGAGGTATTATTGGGTTTATTTCAGGCAGCTTTGGTCTTGGATCAGTTTATAAACACCTAATAAAGAACTATTTCATGGGTATATTTTTTGCGATTATTCCGAATATTTTTTCACTAACAAAATTTAAGAGAATACTCGAAATACTGTTTTATTCTTGGGGAAATGGAGGTGACAACATGCTATCGAGTAGCGAGTTGCTAAGTTTGGCTGTTCGGGAAGATTTTAGAAAGGCAGGTGTAGCAAGAGGCTTATTCCAAGAGTTAACTATGCGGTATAAAAAAGATGGGGTCGAAGGGATTAAAATCATTGTGGGCGAAGAATTACTAGGAGCTCAGAGGTTTTACGAAAAGATGGGAGCCGTAAGAGTAGGGGTAATTCAGATTCATAAAGGAGAAAAGTCCTTTATCTATAGATTAGCGTTATAGCTATGCACATAGATACTGTGAAGAAACGCATCGCTTCTTATCTCGGGATTGATGTGAGTAGTATATTCTTATATTGGAAAGGGCGTGTCGCACTCTATGCATTGTTAAGAGCGATGGGCGTTGAAGAAGGAGATGAGGTTATCCTTCCGGCTTATACTTGTGTTGTTGTTCCCAATGCAATCCTCTATTTAGGCGCTAAGCCTGTTTATGTTGAAGTGTTTGCTAAAACCTACAACATGGATATAGAAGCGGTTGCCACGTCAATATCAGATCGCACCAAAGTAATAATATGTCAAAATACCTATGGGCTATCAAGCGACCTAAGTGATCTTAAAAATATTGCTGAAAAGCACGGGCTTTACACCATCGAGGATTGCACGCATGGATTTGGTGGTTACTATCAGGGAACGCCGAACGGCCTTTCCTGCGATGCTGCTTTTTTCTCCACTCAGTGGAATAAGCCGTTCTCCACCGGAATTGGTGGGTTCGCGATTACCAATAATGAGTCGTTAGTGAGTCATTTGTCTTCCTTGCAAAAGGATCTTGTGACTCCATCGGCTAGCGAACTGGTAAATTTAAAAGTTTTATTCTTTGTTAAACGTTATTTAATTAATAATGTAACCTATTGGCCTTTAGTTAGAGCGTACCGTTGGCTTAGTCGAAACAATTTAGTTGTAGGCTCCTCTTCGGGCGAAGAAATCAACTCAGTTACCATGCCCGAAGGATACGTTAAAGCATTTAGTAATATTCAGGCAAAAGAGGGCGCAAGGACGTTGCCCGCGCTAGCTGTAGATCTTGAAGCGCGTAAGAGCAATTCCTGTTTATACAATCAAATCCTTATGGATGCAGGAAAGTGCCATGTATCTGAGGATTTATTTGATGATCACTCCTTCCTGAAATATCCCTTGTTAGTTAAGGATAGAGATAAGTTTATGGCCCTTGCCGAAAAAAGCCGGGTTTTATTGGGGGAGTGGTTTTTAACGCCGCTTCATCCAGTAGAGGGAGATTTGTCCCCCTGGGGGTATGAGTGCGGGAAGTATCCTGTGGCGGAATATTTGGCGGAGCATGTGGTTAATCTGCCTACCACTCCTTCTAACGTTGAACGAGTGATTGGTTTTTTAGAGGATAATTTGGATGAAATCATTGATTCATGATTTTTGGTGGGCAAGTAAATTAACAAAACTTCTCGTTAAGACAATGGGTTCTCCATGATCCCAAGCATAAGTTGCAGAGAGCAAAAATAAGGAGTGATCATGTTACTGCTACGCTATTTATTAATACCACTAATAATAGTCCTAAGTGTTATTCCCTTTTCTAGTTTAATCGCAGGGGAGATAGAGGTTCCTATTGTTGTCTCTCCCGAGAACAATGCTGTAATTCCTTTTTTAAATCGATCTATAACTTTTGCTTGGAGGAAAGTTAAAAATGCTACCTATTATGGACTCTCTATTTATGATGGAAATAAAAAGGAGGTAATGTATAGGAATACACAAGTTATACCCGACTGCAACACTCAGGATATTTGTGTGTTTCGTGTTCCAAAGGATATTGTTGTTCCAATGGGAATACAATATGAGTGGAAAGTAAGGGCGCTAAATGATGCGCATGAAGCATCGGGCTGGGCTAGCGCGATATTTTCGGTTAAGGAGAATAACTCAAAAAATAAATTATTGAATTACTTGGGTTCCCCTCTATGGGGTAAACAAGATGCTTATGATGTTGGGCACTTTGGCATGATACCTTTACATGCATCGTTTGAGTTGGATGAATATAATGAATTGAGAGAAGTATTTCTTTCGCAGTTTAGCTCTTTCATAAAGAATAATGGGGTAAAAGAGCTCAATAAACTAGGAGATGCAACGGTTCTCCACTATTACTATCTTATGAGTCAGTATTTAGTTTTGTCGGAGGATAGTTCGCTAGATGTAGATAAGAGCCAAAACAGTGCAATAAAGAAAACACTATGTAATAAATTGACGAATCTCTGGCTGTATGACGATGCGTGGCGCTATGCTCTGCCGCCGTTTGAGGGTATATCGAAAAGAATAAGTTGGAAGCTCAACGTAGATGCAAGCACTTTGGTTTATCCATATCGTCGTGCTATTTTTGATGTAGAACTCTTTCTTTTTGCTATTGCTCATGATATAGCTCAGATTGGAAAATATGAAGTATGCCCCGTAATAGACGATATACTACAATCTACTTATTTGGTTATTAACCAGCGCAGCGAGTATACGTCAGAAGGAGGTTGGTTATTTGATAGTGTTTGGGGTACGCATCCTGATTATAAGTATGCTGGTTATGCGGATATAGACTCAGTGATTAAAGACCAGCCAATCATAATGCCTTCCTTGTCATGGGATTCTTCCCACTTTCATCGCTTTCCACGTTGGTTGAAAAGCTTTAGAGACGCATATCCTGTAGACGATGAGAGGTATTTATTTTATCAAGATCTTTTGGATAAGCTCGCTATCCAATTTAAGAAAAACGTATTAGTTAATGCAGGTTCTTATTGGCTTTTTAATAACTATATGGATGGATGGAACGGAGTATATAGATATGGTTACCCTACCCAAGGCGAGGGTAACGGGTATGGAGCCTATGAACTGTCAGCAACACCACTAATTGGGTGGTGGTATTTTTTAGACGATGATGAAGTCAATTCGGTGTATTGTTCAATATCTAACAATTTTCCCATAGATAGTAAAACAATTAAAACCTACGTTGGCCCTAATACTTCACGAAAAAGAAACCCTATGGTTACGTCGCCTGACTCTTTAGAGCAAGGCGCAATTATGCAAACGATACCCCAGCAGGCATGTCATATGGGAAATGAGCGTGTCTACGCCGGGGGTTGCAAGTCAACAATGGTTCTAGAGAGTGATCGCTGGAATCAAATTAGTTTACCTTGCAGTCCTGGTGATAATAACACCCTTGCGGCGGTGCTTGGTGACGATGGATTGGGTCGTTATGGCGAGGAATGGGTCGTTTTTAGCTATGGTGCGAACGGATACGATAAGCTCAGTCTTGAGAGTGAGTTGAATTCTGGTGTTGGCTACTGGATTATTCAATTGTCTGGTAGTGATAGAGTATTGGATATGCCGGACGATAGTATACCAACTGGGGCAAAGGGCTTTGATATTGGATTGAGTACAGAGGCATCTTCCGTTCGATGGAATATGATTGGCTCCCCATTTTATAAGGATGGTGCGCTGAGCCTTGCGCAGGTAGTAACCAACTCGGGGAGTTGTGAATCTGGGTGTGATCTTGATGCGGCTGGAGTCGCGGGGATCGTCCATAGTAAACTCTGGACTTATAATGGAAAAGATTACGTGGAGCTTGGTGCTGGGGAGCGATTCGATCCCTGGAAGGGTTACTGGTTGGCAACATTGAAAAATGCACATGGAAAGGATCCACGATTACACTTATCCCTGCCTTGAATCTCTTTGCCGTTACGTGCGGTAAATAATCAGTATTGCGATGAAATTTACGATTTCAAGCGATTCATTTCAATACCCCGTCAGCTTGCTGCGGGGTATTTTATTTTGACGGCTTAATAGTTTTTTGAACCGTATCTAATGGTTAAGTTACTTCAGTAACATCTCTTCTTTCGTCTGCCCTTCAGGGCAGCGTATTTATCTTATTTGGTAGCTCGTTCTGGAATGATACTAAAATGAAAAATGTAGGCTATAAGAATTTTAAGCTACTTTGCCGTATTTTTGAATCCTCGGGGGTTAGCTCTCATAGCTTGCGTGAGGATATTAATAATGCTGATTGGGGGGGGGTGTTCCAACTTGCAGATGGATACCATGTACTTCCAGCGTTATATGTTGCACTGAAACGCAGAGAGCTATTGGGGTCTTTAGATAAAGATATCTGTGATTTTCTTGAAGGAGTCTATGAGCTTAACCTTCAGCATAATCAATTATTAAAGAGAGAAGCGCTTTCTGTTGCTCGGTTATTAAACTCCGTAGATATTCAGCCGATTTTGCTCAAGGGGATGGCTGGTTTGTTGACTGGGCTTTATGAAGATGAGGGTGAGCGGCTTATTGGGGATATTGATTTACTTGTTGACTTGTCTGAACTTCCTGCGGTATTGGAGGTTATGTTAGGTCATGGTTATATTTGTGATCCAGAAATTAGTGATCAAGTGTTTAGTTCAAGTTTTCACAAGCATGAGTTGACACTGATGACTGAGTCCTGGTCCGTTAAAATCGACCTACATGTTCGGCCAACAGGGCCATCGGGGAGGGACGCATTTGTTTCAATAGAAGGTGCGATGGTTGAGGCTGAGGCTGTTGAGCTAAAAGGTGCTCGTTTCTTATTGCCGCCCCCATTGTTTCGGCTTATGCACAACTTTTATCATGCTCAATATCTTGATCGCTCTTATCTTGAGGGTAATGTTAATCTGAGGCAGTTAATCGATTGGGTAAAGCTATGGCAACGTTACAGTAATATGATCGATATTTCTGTCATGGAAGAAAAGCTTCGAATACATCGCCAAATCAGCTCGCTGAGACTTTACGTCTTGAATGCTGACAGATATCTTGGAATGCGAATTCCAGCAGGGGTGAAAACTGGTTGGCTTGAGGGGGTGTTGTTTCGCCGTCAGAAACTAACCCTGTATAGTTCCTGGTTTCGTTCCATTAATAGATTCTCTATTTACTTTTTGTATGGAACGCAGATGCTATTAGCGCCTGAGCGCCTTCGTTTGAAGTATGGTGATTTACCGCTGAGGCGGTTGATTGCCTTGCGTACTACAGATCTACTGAATTTTCGCTGGTATTGGCGCCGCTTTGAGGATGTGAAGAAAGTGTTCTGATTGAAATAGCATAGCCAGCTAACTTAGGAACGTGCATGAAATAACTTCGACACTCTAACTTGCCTTATTGTCCCAGATGAAATGATCTCAGATCGTTGCGTAGAGTGACTATGCGCCTCCTGAGATGATTCCATCTGAAACAATCATTCTGCGTTATAGTTGCCGAAGTTATTCCATGCACGTTCCTTAGGTTTCCCCAGTTTAGGGGGATCTAAGGAGCTTGCGTATTATTGCGTAGTCCTCTCCGCATTCGACATAGGAATACGCACGGCAGTACCCGTCTTTTTTTGAATAAACCCATACACCATTAGAAGGAGAAAGAGCGCCTGAGTTAGGGGTTGGTTGACTGTAGCGTTTCGCTGTTCCTGCTTACTGCAGTGAAGGCTACCCCCTTGAGTTGGTTATAATGTTGTAGGCTTTTATTAAAATGGTTTGGAATAAATTATGTGGAAAGTACAGTTATTTGAGTTGAATTTCGACTCACATGAAACTCAAGCTGCGGCTGATGTTATCGAAAGTCGCTGGATTACGATGGGAGAGAAAACGCGAGAATTTGAAGCTGAATTTTCCGGAATGTTGGGTGGCGAGGTTTCCTGCGCTGCGGTTTCAAGTTGTACGGCGGCTCTGCATTTGGCCTTATTATCGTGTGAGGTAGGGCAGGGCGACGAGGTGATTATTCCGTAAGCGCCAGCAAATCCAGGGCAATCGGGTTTAAATTAAGCCAATAATTTTGAGCAGATAATCATTATCTGTCGGGTTCCGTGTGATCATATTCCAAGAAAGAGCTATGCTCTGTTCCAAGCCAGAACAGAATTACCCAAGCTTCT
>JAUUEI010398619.1:0-12387 GCA_032274625.1 Depressigyra globulus
TTTTAAAAACTTTTGGATTCCTGTTTATGTTATGACTATTTACCGGTACAACATCTGTAAAATTATGTCAACAAATATTCCTAAAGATTAAAGATAAAATAACAGCAGATAATTAGCCAACCCAGCAGTCCGTGCACGGTTCTTAAAACACTTGAGTCTATACTGAGGTTTTGTTTTTAAATACCGGTCGCAAGTTACAACTGTTGCAATATAACGCAGTCTACTGGTTTGCTGTGCATCAAGTGTCTAAAAATCGGTTTAAAACCTTTTTCGCAAAACTATAGTATTAGTTTTAAAATCTAAACGGTTTGCGTAAATTTAATTTTGCGTAACAGACACAAGAAAGAACGGCGGTTCGTGTGAAATATTGTGCCCTGCACCAGAACAGTTTTAGAAATTAATCAAGTTTATATTCACTTGATAATTAAGCTATATCAGACTGTTACACCGAGCTATACTAGATGTATTGATCGATGTTTCAGTTAACGTTAATTAATTTAACTGTATTCTAAAACTATAACTAAGGATCACTGCATCCAATTCCTTTTAAGTTGAATATCTCACTAAACATACAAGATTAATCTGAAATTTCGAGTTCGTTTATAATATAACCGATGATCTATTTCCTGTGCAACTTCCATTTCCTATATTTTTAAACGTAAACAATGATGAAAGCTGACATAAAGACGTAAATTTGGCATGTGTTATCACATGATTACCTTTGTAAGTAACATTTACATAGTTTGGTGATATTGAGCCATAAAAATTAGCATAAAATGCCAAAATGTAGGTGTATACCCAGTAGTTTTCCGTTTCATCTTCTTTTTTTTAACGACGCACTCAACACATTTTAATTTACAAATGTAAATACGGTTGTATTGGCGTTAGACGCATGATTACGTCGAGAAAAAAACCCAGTGGCTAGCTGACGGGGATCGATCCTAGACCGACCGTGCATCAGGCAGGCACTATACCACTGGGCTATGGCGCCCACATTTTTCCATTTAAAAAAAAGTAATTTTCTGTTTCAGGTTTTCATAAATTCCATTTCAGAATACAATATGTAATTTACAGTTTAAATATACCAATACTAATTAAATTGTGTCAGATAAGCTGTCCCGCTAACCAACACATTAATGGTAAAAACCACATCAGGAACAAATGTCAGTTATAAATAACGGACGTTATTTATAAAATACTTGCATTAAATTAAAACCGAACAACAACTAAGCAGACTGTTTAATTCAAAGTGAACACTTGTTGATAGGCTGTAAACAATTTTTTTTTTTTTTTATCACCGGTCAAACATTAACTGCACTGTAAATTATCCGCTTGGTCAAATGGCGCAGATGCAGGATGCTACACCGGAAATAAAATAAAATTGCTTTCTATATTGCGCAGGCGTGACAGTGTAAGCATTTAACCCGGTAAATAAGACACTGTGTTTGCCAACATCAATGTACAGGGTCAAATCGTAGTTTTACAATGTGTAACAACAGCAAAACAGCAAAAAATAAATTTCACGGAAAATCGTAATTCCATTTCGTAATGGTAATTCCGTCCGTTTTCCGTGATCGCGGAAAACCACTGGGTCTATAGGTGGTTCATGTTTCAAAATTAACGCTCACCGTTAATATGGTTGCATAAGTGGTGGAACATTTTGAATATTAGGGGTACTCGTTTTATATATACTTACAAAATTACAGAATGTAGGCACTAAGTAAGGAGGGCAACGGAATTCGAACCCTGCCTTCATAACTGCTGCTTAGTTACATTAAAAATAATTGTGATATAAAGCCACTTTAAACAATGATGTGTTACTAAATACATTGCTTTGTATATTTCAGGAGCTCCAGGATTTAGGTCGTGATCCTCCTGCTCAGTGTTCTGCAGGTCCTGTTGGAGATGATTGTAAGTTACTAACTCGCTAACAGTGGATAAAACTACTCGGTCACAATTGGCTTTGCCCAGACCCAATTTACTACCAAGTAGAATCAGTATGAAGGCACTAGTTCTTAGTTTCTTTTGCCAAAGAGGTAAATTTGTATGTCAAATTTGCCAATTGCTAATTTTCGGGCCTTCTAGATTTCGGTGGCCCAAGGCCAGAACATTTCACAGTCGGGACACTAATATATGCTAAGACCGTGCCCGATGGCCAGTGAAGAAAAATATTTTAAAAATCGGCAGATCAACATGAAAACAAAACATGGATTTCGATTTGCTTTCACTTACAATAAGTCACTAACAATTAACAGTATTCTATGATCCATTCCTTATACATGTATTGAAATACCTACCTTTATTTTTTTTTATTAAAGTCTTAAGTTAAGACAGTAAACATTTCAGTCAACAACAACCCAAACATGTTTTACTGCCTTTACACTCTGACTGGTACCCATACAACTGTTAGTGAGTTACACTAATAGGCTACAGTGTAAGTGTAACATTCAAACCGTTACCAGTCTATAACTGTTTAACTGGCACCCGACATGTTATACTAATACATTGTAAGTGTAAACTTTAAACGGTTACCAGTCCATAGAACTGCATCCTAAGCAAGGTTGCACGTCACCATTTATTTGTTTAAAAAATTTAATGTTCATATTATTTTTTTAAATATTAAATAAACTGCTAGAAGCTATTTTAAAAATATATGAATATGGTGAAGTAATACAAATATAACAATTAAAGGGTCAAAAATAATTGGTTCAACTTTTGTTTACTATACTATTAATATTGTGTGAGTATGTGTTGTAGGCCTACTATATTATTTTCTTACAAAGGATTTGGCCTATAGTTTGGAAGGGTGTAGTTCCCTATTTATATAAATGCATGTATTCAATACTAATTTGGAAATGACAGAGCAGGCATTTATTTCATATTTTATTTAATGCATTTGTTTAATGCTTCACACATTTATATTCTTACTTTGTGTGCTAGTAAACATTAATTCGTATGTTCATATATTCAGTCATTCATTATTGTTTAATGATGTTAATTGTTTTGGGTGGCTTTATTATAAAGTGATGAATATTTTTTAAATTAATGGATCTGTGCTATAAAGTGATATAAGTATTGTAAAATGTACAATGTTTTTAAATTAGTTTATAGATTTTCCTGTTATCAATTGGGCCAGTAAATTTTTAAGCATGGCCAGTAAATTTTCAAATCCACTGGCCCAATGGCCAGTACATTTTTTTTTAATTTTAGAACCCCTGATTTTATTTTAATTTGGCCAAATAAGTCCATGTAATTGTTGCCATTTCCTCGGGAGAGAAACTGTGTTCTTGCAATTTTTATATTTAATAAATTATTTTGTAATTATTGTTTTTAATTCTGTTTACCCAGAGACATTGATATTGAGAGCACCGACCTCTTGTCAAAAATGTCGATTATACATTTATGTTCAGTTGGTTTTACTCTGTATTGTTTACATATAATAATGACCTTTGTATTATCGATTTTACAATGCAGCACATTTGCTTATATACACTTTTATCTTTTTATAATTTCAGTGTTTCACTGGCAAGCTACTATCATGGGTCCAGTAAGTAGCATCTCATTGTATGTTTAATAGTTCAAAAAGAAAACTAATGTTTACCATAATATTTACCAATGATTGATCATACTTTTTGGGATGTTTTCTTTTTTTTACCTGGCAGGTAAAAGATTTAAGTAATTTTAGGGTATTTTTAGCTGAAATTATTTCCAAGTCTGCAAGTTGATCTGACAGTTGACATACCTCTGCAATATTTTTCGAATCTTGTTGACAAATTAGGAAATGTTGATATTCATGATCAGTCAGAAAGTGTTCTGTCTGGCCAAATAGACGTAACAAAATATGTGAAGAATCTTTCTGATCAAACCTCAGTGAATCCATCAATTGGTTTTTTTCCGTTCCAACCATGACTGGTATACCAACTGCCTTGGTATGTTTTATCCTGTCTATGGGAAATTGCATATAAAAGATCCCTTGTTGCTTATCGTAAAGAGTAGCCTATGTGGCGGCTGTGGGTTTCCTCTAAAGGCATGGATCAGAATTACCCAGCTTTCGAAATAAGCACTTGTCCATTTGTCCTGACAACTGAAAATATGTTCGGACAACCAAAATGTACATCAATGGTTATCCGGTGGACAAGAAAAACTTTTCAAGAGAAACTGTCAATATGATTTGATTTTATTTGCTTGAACTAAATTACTTGTCCTAAAATACTGTCCTCCCAAACAGTCACATCATTTATTGTTATTGGATAAGTCAAACTGTTGATGGACAAGTAGACTTCTAGCTGTACTTGTCCGGTGGACAAGTGATTTGTTTCCCTTATTTCTATCGCTGATTACCATATTTTAGCCTATGATAAAATAAAAATCAATGTGCTCTAGAGGTGTCGTTAAATAAAACAAACTTTAGTTTTTCGTACCACTATCGAGAGTCCTTAGCAGTGGTTGTATATAGAGATTACTCCGCGAGTGTGTTGTGATATTATAATTTATCAGTATGAGTTGATAAAAATATAAAATCTGAGGTATCTGTTGATACCTAGAAACAATATTTCAAAATCTAAGGTAACTGAATATCGGTTCACTTGGTTTTTACCTAGGTAACCTATCATTCGGTTAGATGAATTAAATCTACGTAACCAATGGTTACCTAACACGCAAACCGAACGATCGTTTGTGTGAAATATTGTTACCTTAGAAAATGTACCAGGGGTATTAACATGGTTAGTTTAATTTAAATTTCCATTTCAAATTCTGATCACATTATCAAAAACTAGAGAGAACTACTTTAAATAATGTTCAGTATTGTAAAAAGGAAGAAGGTTCTTTAACCTGTGCAGGGATTTATCCCAGCATTCTCTGGTACCAAAGAACAGGCCCTTCCCAAAAGAAATTATTAGTGAAAATTTACAATTTCTCTTAATTTTTCATTTTGTTTATACAATAAAATATTTAATGACCAGAAAAAGTTCATAATTATAACGACAATTATGCTAATTTTCCCAATTCCATCAGCCATCGGACGCTGGATAAATCCCTGTGGTTAAATAAAATAAAGAGTGCTGATTTCTTCTCTTTGTTTATATTTAGTTACTGAAAGAGGCCATCGCTATTGTATGGGTTTATCCAGGTATTTTCTGGTACCGAAGATCTGTCCTTCCCATACAAAAAATTGCCACAGAAAATTCCCAATTATTTATGATGTTTATACCATAATGATCCTAAATACTTCATAATTACGACAAAAATTATGCAAATTTTCCTAACTCCATGTTATTTTTCATCTGGATTTCATATTTTTTTCAGCCTGACAGTCCGTATGCAGGCGGAGTGTTTTTCCTGACTATTCATTTTCCAACAGACTATCCCTTCAAACCACCAAAGGTAATTCTGATTAATCATTCATTTTACAATAATAGTGATTTAACATAATCTATTTCTTTGATGGAACCATTGATTGGGTTATATTTGGTTTGTTCAACCAGTTCCTCATAAAGGCCGTGACTTGTACTGTCATGTCTATGGGAAAGTGCATGAAAGATGTTTCTTTGATTGTGATTCTATAATAACATTGTTACTGAAATGTTTGAGTAACTATTCAAGCAAAAGATAATTATTCTGACTATAGTAATAGACTCAATATAAAATTAAGAGCGATAACAATTTATTAATTCTAGGGTTCATTTTTTTGCAGTTTGCTTAATAAATTATTAATGATTGCTTTTCATTTGCCTACACATTTTGATGTGAGAATTATTGCTCACCCTGTTTTTTTATTTTAAATTATCGTCTGTTTTCTCTTTGTGTCAGTTCCAACTATAATCATCAAATGTGTAAATCTTTATGCTTTTCCATATCTTGTTCAAGTCAAGTCAATTTGTTTTGCGTGCCTGTCCTGGGCACACACTTGTCCAACCTGATGATTGGTTTTAATAGCTGGCTGAAATAATTATGTTTAATTGTATTTAATATCTTTGAAATGTAATTTTTTGCTACCTTATCAAGGTTGTGCCCAGATACTGAGTGCCGGTCAAGGACAACGGATGTCTCAAGATTTTTAAGCGTGTCTTGAGGCATGCTCAACTATATAGAAATGCATTCTGGGTTATTCTGGATAACCTTTATTGTTATTTTTAATAAAAACACACTATAAAGTCATTTTGTTTTTCGATATTGTGAAAATAATTTCTTTACTGACAAATTATTAGTGCTCGGCAAAAATCTTAAACATTATTAATGTTGGGTGGTAATTTGGAGTGGTGAGTACTGCCACCCGGCTTGTTTTTGAAAATATTATATACATGTGCATATCCATCTGCAGGGGTGCTCAAATCGGTTGTTCGCACGGCCGGGGCAACCATTCTTTGCCAAATGGTTGCCCAACGGGCATCAAAGAAATACAAATGAAATACAAAGAAATACAAATGAAAACCAAAACTTTCTGACACTCAGACAAGTCATGCGCAACTCAACAGTATCGACACTGACAACTTTAAAGCCACACATATTTTACACACATTTCAACTACTCGTCCTTGATTGATATAGCTGATATAATATTGCTTAATATCTACCATAACGCTGCCTTCCAATCAGCGTCCACTAGACATGATTTTCATAGGAGGCATTTGAAAAAGACATGCCAGATCCCAATACTGACGACTTGTGCTACCAAGTGTGAAGATTTTCGACACCATCTTGCAAGTTTTAGAAATTGTAGTCTTGGTATAATTAATACTGAAGTTGTCATTAACTTTACTTCAAAACGAGTTCTGCATTTTGTAAAACATGTTCCTAACTTGATTGGCTTGTCTATTGGTTTAATCAATGAAAACCTTTCATTTTAGTGACAGTTCAAAATTATATTCATAAAAGAATTATGAAATGTGTGGACAACTAAGAAATGATGTTGGGCAACCAACTTTCAGCTGCTGGTTGCCCAGTGACACGTTACGTGGGCAACCATCAAACTTTCACATTTGTGCACCCCTGATCTGTTTTTATATTTTTATTTTAGGTTGCATTCACAACAAGAATATACCACCCAAATATTAACAGTAATGGCAGCATTTGTTTGGATATATTGAGAAGCCAATGGTCTCCAGCTCTAACTATTTCAAAAGGTATGTCACTCACAACATATTGTTCTCAGTACATGTCGTCAAACGTAACTTTGCTGTCAACATTCCAGAAATGGACTGGAAATAAAATGGTTTCTTTCCAAAATTAAAAATGTGAATTGTAAAGATCAGGTAGTAGTTTTTAATACCTTTTAATAACGTTCCTAATTTGTGACACGTTAAGTTTGGGGCTAATGAAAATTCCACATTCATGTCGATGGTCCATTCAAACCACGAATCAAGTTGGAACTTTTCAAAACTTAAATCTTGCACCAAATAGCCCCGAAAACCCCTAAGAAATCAAATTGTCATAATGACAGCTATCAATCAGACACCCTAGAAATCTATTGAATAAAACCGAGGTATGGAAACAAAATGACGACCAGGTTGATAATATTTGATGTTTCACAATTCTAAATCAGAGCAAATGGTTAAAAAGGGTGCTTTAGGTCTGATTCATCAAGTTACTGATGTAGCAAGAAAATGTTTATTTATGAATGTTTGTTTCAGAGCATCATACATGTATATTCCTGATTTTGGCATCCAATAGTCATGGTCGAGTGCTCGCCTGAGGTGCTTGGGATGCAGGATCGAACCTCGTAGAATCAATCAATTGGGGGTTTTTCCGTGACAACCAGTGTCCTGTGACTGGTATACCAAACGCTGTAGTATGTACTGTCTTGTCTATGGGAAAGTGAAAATATAAAATATTCCTTACTACTAATGGAAAAATGTAGCGGGTTTCCACTAAGTGTAAAAAAAAAAAAAAAATGATTATACGTTTGACATCAATGTGCTCTAATGGTGTGGTTAAACAAAACAAACTTAAGTCAGCATTTTTTTTTAATTTTCTGTGTTATTGGCACTTCTCTAGTTATTGATTGCCTTGTTCTCGTTTCAAAATGACTTACTATTTGTTCTTTTTTTCCTTCTAGTTCTTCTTTCAATCTGTTCATTGTTGACCGACCCAAACCCTGATGACCCACTTGTTCCAGAGATAGCTAGAATATACAAGCAAGACCGAAACAAATATTCTCAGCAGGCAAAAGAATGGACGAATAAGTACGCCATGTGATGACGGAGCTGTCCTATGATATGAAACGTTTTGTCTGTGAAAAATTGTTTTCAGTACACTTAAAAGAACATACAAGCAAAAACAGTGTGAATAATTTTTTTAACATTTTTTCTTTTGCCATTTCCTTCGATGACGTTAGTCTGGGTTTGTATCAATAAACAAGGTGTGCCATTGGGGAATGAACATGGCGTTGAAGGGGATGAAACGTTGGGTTTTTTTTATATACAATACTGATCACTTAAATCTTGTTCTCCCCAAATGTCTTGGATTCTATTTCTGATTACCAATAGTTGTATTGTGATTATGCTACAGAGGCGAGATGTTTTTTTTCGCAGTAGCGGGACAATGTGTACAGACCCTTGAGAAAATGAAGTTTATTACTTACTGAATGTTTACTAATGATATTTAACTAGCCACATATCTGAACCATTAAACAAAGCAAGGGCTTTTTTATTATTTTTTCTCTATCTGTTGCCATCCGAGCTACTTATATTTATATTTACTCTGTGTCACATGGTGGTCTACATTGAATTAATCTCCTAAGCACAACATGTCAACTTGGTAATTGATATTTTTCATGTATGTATAATCACATTTTTTGCACTGTGAAACTCTGGACGTGGGGAAAACGCACACCGGCACTGAGTACTTTTAAGTTGTAAATTCGAGGTGCATGATGGTTGACTTGTTGCATCACTGGGTAAAGTTTCGTTCTTCTACTGTAGCATTTTTCAGGATTATAGCAGGTCCTTTAAAACCTGAAAAAACGTGGAAATTGAAATCAACCGATTCTTCGTGATTTTCACTCGAGTGACTGTAAAGGCTTCTTGGTGTATTTCTTTTAGTGTTCTTGACGAGTACTTTGTGACTAGACTTGATTGGTCATTATATCTAAGCACATTATATCTCTCGGAATTGTTTTTTTTTGCAATTGCACAGCTGTGGGCTTTTCGAGAAATAATTTTGTGTTGAGAAGTAAAGTACTTGAAGAATTTATACTTTGTTTGTCTAATACTAAACTTTAATATTAATTAATATAACTAGAGAAAAATGTGTCGTACAAACTATTGTGCTTTTCAACTTAAAATGTTTGAATAATGTTAATTGTTTGAGGGAAAAAAAACTAAATCAAAATGATCAGTTTGTTGAAAATCCCACGCTAAAACCAATTGGAATTGGAGTTATTTGTGCGAATTTACTTCTAAACTGCTTGAATATATTTGCCCTTGATCAATACCCTTGAAATCTTAGTCTCTCTTATTTGACACCCAATAGCTAATGTATTGTTCGTGCTGAGGTGTCAGTAAATATCCATTCATTCTCAAACTTACATTTTTTTTTAAATCTCAGTTTTGTTTCATGGAACTGAAATTTGAAAAGGGTAAAAGCTAGTCACTTAGTTCATAGTGCTTTGGGTTGTTACGGTGGGTGTTTTTTCCCCCAAGCTGTTGGACATTTGTCTGCTGGTGGATTTGGGGGTGGGAAATGGAGTACACTGGGTTTTTGTACGTTTTGCTTTGCCACAATGTGATGTAACAATGATCCAACTTGCCTCCACAGTCACGTGACACAGAACTCAGGACCAGAACATTTAGTGCTCTTTATACCTTTATGTAACATATTGAACAAATTGTATGTACTGAACATGTGTACAGAGCTAGACTATTTTTTCCTTCTTTTTTTTAATTATTGTGTTCAGAATATGGTGTGCTTGGGAGGTAAGGTCTGGTGAATAATCTAAATGTGAATTGTCATTCCGGACCTATGATTGTCAGTCATTAAGCTGGTGTGTATAGTACATAAAGTTACATAACAAACAAATCACGTGCTGTTGTCTTTTTGTCATCTTTTTTTAGTCTGTCATAATGATAATCCATGGCAGGATGTGGATTCACTTGTAGCTCTTTTCCATAAGTTGTGATGGTGTGTAGGATTGTTAGTACAAACAGTGCTATATGACAAGTACATTATGGTTATCTATCTCAATCGGTTGAGCGCTTGCTCGAGGTGCTGCGGACGCAGGATCGAACCTCCTCGGTGAACCCATCGATTGGGCTTATTTCCGTTACAAACAGTGCCCCACGACTGGTATACCAAAGGCTGTGGTATGTATTGTCCTGTCTGGGGAAAATGCATATAAAAGATCCCTTGCTGCGTATCGGAAAGTAACCTATGTGGCGGCAGTGGGTTTCCTCTAAAGACATGTCAGAATTATCATGTTTGACGACCAATAGCTGTTGAGAAAATAAAAAGGCGTTGTTAAATAAAACAAACTTTTTTATTTGCCGTAAGCAGATACTTTCTCAACATTTAACTTCCTTATGAGGGGGCTGGGTCTAGCCCAGTCGGTTGAGCGCTCACCTGAGATGCTTAGATTATGGGATCAATTGGGATTTTCCCCCCATCCCACCTAGTGCCTTCCTGACTTTTATCTTGAGCAGGTACTGTCCTAAAACTGACTGTTCCTAACGAGGGGGCGGGATTTAGCTGTCTGTTGAGTGCTCACTTGAACTGCTTAGAGCACAGGATCGAACCTCCTCAGTGGACATATCAGTTGGGATTGGGGGTTTTCCTGTTACAATCAGTCCCTTGCAATTGGTATACTGTCCTGTTTATGGGGAAAGTGCACATAAAAGATCTATTTCTGGTTTTCCTGAAATCGTAGCTGATGAACTGGAGGCAACAGATTTTCTCTTAGTATGTTATCCTCTGCCATATGAATTGAGCCAAAATAGTGATAAGTAAAATGTGTTGTGTGCGTTAGATAAAACACTTGTTTCTTTCTGCGTTCTTATTACGTAGACTGGGACAACCTCAAACCCCCACCCCAAACTATAAGCTTGGAAGGAGCAAAGACCTTGAAGGTACATTGTGTTTTATACAGTTACAGCATTGGTTTTAAAATTGCTGAATAATAATACAAACTTAATTACATTGGAGCCAGAGTAACAAAAACTACATTTTATATTTTTGTTATTTATTTCATATTGATGTTTAAAAGCCATAAAACAAAAAAATATATATGAACTGTTGCTTTACTACTGGTTAAAAGTGTATCTATTTTTGTGGACGTCATGTTTACCAAGATGCTGGACTCTAATGCTGTGAATGGACGCAGTAGGTTTGAATCCTACCAACTGATATTTTTTAAATATACTAATTATGGTTTTTATTTGTTATTTTTTTATGATTTAGTTTGGTTTATTTTTATTTGTTTACATATCCTAAACGCAATAACAAAAAGATCCGTAAAATGTCTTATGTTATCAGATTATTAATGTCGATGCCAGAAAACGGAAGACTTACTTATATACATCCCAAGGGATGCAACTCTGCCGAGCTTCTTCAAGTTGCAGTTGTTTCCAAGTTTGTTTTTCAGTTTTACTAATCTTATCTCGTGGTATAATTTAAAAGAACTAGTCGACATTTTGCTATGTATATAACTTAAATATCGTTCTATTACGAGAATTCGAAGAAAATATGTAGAAATGTTAAGTTTCACGCTAAAGTCCGTTGTTTTATTTATCGACATCACGACTTTGCCAAAAACATCTTGTGTAGATTCGATTTTGATTTTGATAAAACATGAATTCCACGCAAAACCGGACATGGGAGTGTTGAAAAACGGTATTCATCAAATTTACCATTGATCTTTATGGTAACTACCCATCCATTGTACCTTTGGTAAAATATACTGTGATAGTACAAGACACATCACAGTTAGCTTGGCATTAGGTGCTTTGAATCTTTTTTCCAATCGGTAAATATTCGTCTAAAATTTTATAAAGTTTGATTACACATTTTGTGATTCCATCACATTTTAATATTAAAAGTTTATTCACTGCCTACAAGTTTTTGGAACATAGTTATGATTTCATAGTCTACTACAAAAGATAGTTTGTGATCGATAAACAAACAATTTGAGAGATAATCACACTGAAGTCCAGTTCTATAGGCGTGACAGAATAACATTTCTGGTGATTCCTTTACTAAACCAGGCTAATCGGCTGATTCACAATTTCAATCACAAGATCGCAACTAACCACGAGTTATCTGCATTTGTATACATTTTATCAAGGTTTTGTTTTACTTTTTTTCTTCTTTTTTTTCTTTTGTTTTTTTTACGACGCACTCAACACATTTTAATTTACAAATGTAAATACGGTTATATCGGCGTCGGACGCATGATTAC
>JAUUEI010399730.1:7737-25021 GCA_032274625.1 Depressigyra globulus
AACTGATATTACTTATCAATTACAGCCAGGCGAAACTACGAAGATGGTTTCTTGGACTGCACCAACAGCAACAACAAGTTGTACGTTGGGAGGATTGAATGTAACACAAATAGAAGGTTTGCCAAGTGGAACTGTATTTGCGAGTGGAAGTTATTATATTTCTTACAAGGCAACAGATGCTTGTTTAGCAGAAGCAACTTGTGGATTTAATATTACAATTAATCCAGCAGAAACAGGAAATATTGATATGGCCTGTTCCGGTATGATAGATGTTACTTACCAATTACAACCAGGTGAAACTGAAAAAGTAATTGAATGGGTTGCACCAGAAGCTAATACTACTTGTAGTTTAGGTGGTTTATTAGTTGAGCAAATAGCTGGTTCTCCAAGTGGAACTGCATTTGCAGAAGGAACTTATCATGTAGAATATGAAGCAACGGACATGTGTTTGGATACACCTGCTAAGTGTGGATTTAATATTACAATTAATCCAGCAGAAACAGGAAATATTGATATGGATTGTTCTTCAACGAATGATATTGAAGTTACTTTAACACCAGGAACAACAACTGAAGTGTTGACTTGGAATGCGCCTTCAGCGACGACTACATGTAGTCTTGGAGGAGTTTTAGTTACTCAAGTAGAGGGCTTGCCAAGTGGTAGTGCTTTTGAAGCGGGAAGTTATTATGTTGAATATGAAGCGACTGATGCTTGTTTAGATGCATCAAAGAAATGTGGCTTTAATATTCTTGTACATGCTGCTCCTACAGGAGTTATTGCGATGAATTGTGTTGAGAACTTTGAGGTTACAATTGCACCTGGAAGTAATGGGAAAGTTGTTACTTGGTCAGCACCTACGGCAACGACGACTTGTTCATTAGGAGGATTAGAAGTTGTACAAACTAGTGGTCCAAATAGTGGTGACTTATTGAGTGCAGGTACCTATACCGTGGTATATACTGCGACTGATGCTTGTTTAGATGATGCGGTTATTTGTGAATTTACAATTGTTGTAAATCCTGCACCGACAAGTGAACCAACAATAGATTGTAATTCTAATATTGAGGTTACTTTGACACCTGGAACAACTGGAACAATTGTCACATGGGAAGCGCCAGTGGCAAATTCAGATTGTCCATTAGGAGGATTGACAGTAGTCAAAGTGCAAGGACCTGAATCAGGTTCTGAATTGGCACCTGGTATCTATACAGTAGTATACCAAGCATATGATGCTTGTTTGTCTACTGTAATGTGTAGTTTCAATATTATAGTTAAGGATGCGCCTACTGGAGAGATTGCCTTTACTTGTAATGATGATATTATGACTTTTGTTATACCTGGTACGAATGCCCAAACAGTAGTTTGGGATGCTCCAACAGCAACAACTACTTGTCCAACAGGTGGGGTTGTGGTTGAACAGACTTTTGGACCCTTAAGTGGTACATTATTAGAGACCGGAGATTATACTGTTATTTATACAGCGACTGATGATTGTGGAAGCACAGCAACTTGTGAATTCAAAATTAAAGTTGATGATATTGCTCCATGTGCGATGAGAGACTTGAAAGAAGTTGTTGATTGTAATGGTAACAATCCTTTTAATTTCTACTTGAAAGGTATGGTGGAAGGAGTTACTGGAATTAGTGATTACTATTCACTTGTATCCGGTTCCTTTGTGGAATATGAAAACGGAACGGCATTTTTAGAGATGACTGTTAAGAATGTTGATAATCCAAGTGCACAGTTCAAAGTTAATCTAGTTTATACTGGAAGAACTAGTTCTGAAGAGCCAGCACCAATACCACCAGTATGTTTTTCAACTGATTTTGCTGATTGGTATTATTATGGAAATGTAACTGGAACGCTATTAGGTAAAGGTGTTTTGGATGGGTCAAAATTATTTGCGACCTGGAAGATGAATAGACCTCAAGTAGGAGTGGGTGCGAATCTATACACAGATGAGCTAGGTATGACAACCTGGTTGGATCTGACTGTGGTCTCTCAGCCTAAGAATGCTAATTACACTTTATCTACTCAGGATTATGTTGCAGATGTACATGTGGCATTGAGTGGAGAGTCAAGTGCGTGTAGTCAATCATCAGAAGTGATTATGGTTTGCCCAACTGCATTGAGAGTGGCTGCTGCACCAGGTGCAGTTAGTGCAACAATGGAGTGGCCAGAACCTACGGCAACAACAACTTGTAATGATCCTGCAACTTTTGTAGAGCAAGTAAGTGGGCCAAAGTCTGGAGAAAGTATGCCTATCGGTTCATTTGCGATGGTTAAATATCGTGCGACTGACCTTTGTGGTAACGAAACTTTCTGTTTGTTTTCTGCAGCTGTGACCTCGGTTCCTTCTCCAGTATGTGCAAATCATGAATTGAAAAATTCAGCTTTGGCTTGTGGAAGTGGTGATGAGGTGTTTTTAACAGCACCATCATTAGCATCTGGCTCAGGAAAGTTTAAATTAGTTTCTGGAAATCTTTCAGAGTTGATTAATGAAACGGCTTTATTGACAGCTACTATTCAGAATATTGATAATCCTAGTATTGAGTTCAGTATTAATTTTAACCTTGGAGGAAAAGTTAATTTTGTTCCTTCAGGTGTTTCAATTGGAGCTCCATGTTATCAGTTGGAGGATGGAACAGTAGTTTACTATACGGAGATGAGTGGTGTTTTAGTTGGAAGCGGTACTTTAGCTGGCGCCAAATTCACTTTGCAGTCTTCTGGTCTTCCATTTGTTTTGGGTGACGGAGCTAGTTTGAATAATAAAAATGCTTTTGGAGGTTCTGTAAATGCTGAACTAAACTTAGTAAGTCAAGCTACATCTTCTACATTCTATTATCCTCAAGTGGTTCCATTTACAATGAATATGGAAATGACAGGATCGCTTGGAGATTGTTCAGACAAAAAAGCTGTTTTTGAATTGAGTGTTACAAAGGTATTTGGAAAGAGTAAGTTGAACTGGTTGAATAATACTGGCGTTAAAAATGCTTATTTTATTGTTGAACGTTCTGCTACAGAAGGAGGTAAGTATGTGGAGATTGCTAAAGTGGAAAGCAAATCTTTAAGTGGTACTTTTGCTTACACAACTATGGATAATTCGCCTTTAGCAGGTGTTAATTACTATCGTGTAAAAGCATATCATACAGATGGTTTAGTCATAAACTCGAATGTTGCTTCCATTGCAATGGCTAAAGCTAAGGATGAGCAGGTGATTGTTGGGCCAAACCCAACTAATGACTTTGTGTACATTGATTTGTCAAAACTTGCAGGACAGACGGGTACTGTTAGTTTGATGAATGCTGCCGGACTTTCCGTTTGGAATTCAGATCACATGGAATTTACTAATGCTCCATTAGAGTTGTCTTTAGGGACATATAAAGATGGGTTATACAAATTGTTAATAATAATCGATACTAATTATAAGGTAAAGGTTATTACAAAAACGATTGTATTGAATAAGTAATAGTTCCTAGTTTTAATAGTTAAAGAGGGGGTGCCGACGGCATCCCCTCTTTTTTATTTGCCAACTATAAGTTATTTCCTTCCAACTATAAACGGAAATGGGCCATTGGTAAGCAAAGTGAATAAGTTGGATGTGGTGTCATTATCTTTGTAAAAAAAAAAGATGAAAACGAATTGGAATTTATTACTTGTGATGGCCCTTTTTTTTGTGTCTCTTGCTTCTTGCGATAAAAACATTGGCGATATTGGCGACCCAGATGGGGAGGATGTAAAAATTGAAACGTCTATGACCGCAGAAATAAATGGTGTCACTACTTTTTCTTCTGACGATGTGAACGTACTCGTAACGACCGACCAAGGCTCTGCAAAAGCCATTGTTCTTGGTGCTGATGCTGGAGACCAAAATATCTCTATTTTTATTTTCGGTTATGATGGAATAGGCACTTATACAGAAATAAATAATAATCCGAATTACACCAATGTCTTTCAGTATAAAGAGCTCGATAGTTTCTTAGTAGATGATGTTTGGCAGCTTTATACTGATGTATGGAGCACTAATGCGGGACTTGGAAATTCAGGCATTATTGAGATTACAGAAGAGACAAATTCTTATGTAAATGGTACTTTTTCTTTCAGAGCAGGTGGCGGAATTAAGACGGATTCTGTGTTTGTACGGAAGGGAACATTTCATGCAAGGAAATAGTAGGAATGGGATTGTTGATAAAAAGGCATTGTTTTTTTCTGAAAAGTATATCAATAATTTCACTAGCAGTTAGTGTTTAGAGCACTTCTCTAAATCCAATTTTATTTTCTGTGGCTGCACAAAGTTTGTTTTGTTGCCCCAAGCATTATTAATAAAATTAATGATATTAGCGATGGCGACTTCATCAAGCTTATCATTGTAAGGCATCTTTTGAAAATCAAAGACTTGACCATTGACGGTTATGGCTGTGTCTAACCCTTGTCGAATAATACAAGCAATTTTATCTTGATTATTAGCGAGGTAATCGGAGTTCTTAAGTGGTGGAATCAATTTTCCCAAACCGATGCCATCTGCTCCGTGGCAATCTGCACAATGCTTTGTGTAGAGTTTCATGCCTCTGCCATAAGGGTTTTGGTCGCAAGATAAGCTGATTAGCATTATTAATAGTATTACAAAATACTTACTCATCCAGTAGCTTTTGAATATCTTTCATAAAGCGATCAACGTCTTTGACGTTGGTGCCATCACAGAAAGAACGGACGTGTCTATTTTGGTCAATCAAAATAAATCGACCACTATGGTCATAGCCTCCTGCAGCCGTTGAGTCTTCAATAGCCGTGCTGAAATAGTCATTGGCGATTCCATAAATGTCTTCTTTCTTTCCAGTAATGAAATGCCATTTACTGCTTTTGACCCCTAGTTTATTGCTGTATCTTTTTAAGGTCGGAATAGTGTCAAATTTAGTGTCAATACTGTGCGCCAATAACAAGAGTCGGTCGTCGTTTTCAAATGCTTTATAAATCCGATGCATCTGAGCCGTGGTCTTTGGACAAATAGTCGGACAGGAAGTAAAGAAAAAATCCACCACATAAGCCTTTCCTGCAAAGGTGGCATTGTTGACGATTTGGCTGTCTTGATCTATAAAAGAAAAATCAGGAATAGTATGTGGAATACTATCTCCATTTATAAATTGGGTGCGCCCCAAAATGGGTAAAGGTTTTGAGGCGGAGGTTTTACAACTTAACGCAAATAAAGCAATTAGAAACAATCCAACTAAGCTTTTATTTCTTGAATTCATGAAGCGTTTTTTTTGCATGTTCCATCGCATGAAAAATACGGTCACTAACATTAATAATTTCTTTGCGCTGTAATTTTAAGAAGGCTTCATACTCCGGCGTATCTTTTTTTATGGCCTTGCTTTTAACACCCCACTGGTTCATCCAATTCATCATCATATCATCCGCTTCGCTAAGCTCGCCGATACTATAATTGATGGTTGCTAATTGGAGAGAATCTTTTGCGTCTGGCGTGATTTTTTTCAAATCTTTTTTAAGATTTTGTACTTCAGCCATTCTGGGCATCGCATCATCATGAATCATCATGATCTCGTCGTACGTAGAAATTTTTTCTGTTTTTTTATCTCCGCAGGCTAGTAGGAGGAACAAAGGAAACAACAAGTAAAAAATCTTTTTCATATTTTGTTTTTAGTCTTGAAAAGGAGGTCGAACTTTCTTACGAGAAGATTTTAATTCACTTCTATGGCTTTTATTGCGCTTAATAGCCTCCTTGATTCTCTTGGGCATTTTGGTTTCCTTCCTTTTTTTAGGAACAAAAAGTCCTTTTTCTAAAAGATCCAAAAGCTTTTGAGCAGCATCTTGTCTATTGCGTAACTGTGACCTCGATTGCTGCGAAGTTATGGATAATTCTTTGAACTCGTTTAATCGCTTGGAAAGTTTTTCCAAAAGAAGGCTTTTCTCCTCTTTTGTTAGTCCCTTGGAGGAGGGAATGGCCAGGCTAGCCTGGGCTTTTGTGTTGACTTTATTGACATGTTGCCCTCCTTTGCCTGAACTGGTAGAGAATCTAAAAACGATTTCCGAAAGGATAATTTCTTTTTTCACGGTGGTTTTTTTGCGCAAGCTACTCTATATTAATGTCTTTAAACAAGTCTTCGTATTTTTTACCGAGCTCTTCTAGCCGATTTTGAAAAGCTTTACTCACTTCGTCAAGGGCTTGGATTTGCTCTTCGGTGATGGTTTCTTGCTCTTCCCGTTTTGCCATATAGCTCTCAAATTTGGACAAAGTACTTTTGATTTCATTACTTTTTCCAGCAAATTCAGTCAATAGTTTCATGACACGTAATCCATCGCCAAGAGATTTTTCTTCCTTTTCGCTTAGCTTTTTGATAAAATCAGCACTCTCAACTGCCATGCTTTCCATATTGTCTGAAAATTCATTGATGGCTTTTTCGGAAGATTGGACTAAGTCCACTAATTCTGGATCGTCTTCGATGGCAGGCGCTATCGCAATTTTCATGGGTGGCAAAAAAGATGGATCGTGATTGACAGAACCCGCAATTTTATCTGACTTGCAGCTTGCGAAGAAAAGTCCAAAAGTTAAAAAGAGGAGGATAACTTTCATAGGGCGGTGGCTTTTGATTAAAAAGTAATGTCTTATCTGCTGTAAATCTACACTTTTATATAGATAGAAGCAAAATTTATCCCCTAAATTGGCGTTCATTTAGTCATGATTAACAAATTTACCTCCTTATTTATAACCCTTTCATTCGTTCTTATTTCTACTTTGGTGTATGGGCAACGGAACGGAATAGTGCTGGATATTGATTCAAATGAGCCACTAGCTTTTGTTAGTATTATTTTTAATAGTACGCCGACGCTTGGTACTTTTACAGATATTGATGGGCGTTATAAAGTACCAGATTCTATCCTTATTAAAAAAATCCAGTTTAGTTATATCGGCTATGATGATTTAAGTATTGATGGCTCGGCTTCCCTTGCGGTAAAAATGAAACCGTCTTCTGTGTTGATTTCAGAAGTGGTTGTTCGTCCAGGAGAGAATCCAGCCAATCGGATTATCCGACTTGTTATTAAAAATAAAAAGCACAATGACCCAAGGTTTATTTCGGCTTATCAATATACTTCTTATAATAAGGTGACTTATGATTTGGTCATGAAAGACAGCTTGTCTAAGGCTGCTTTGCAATTTGAAGCAATGTTTCATGGAGGGCCTATGTTTTTGATGGAATCCATAACAGAACGGAAATTTATGCGACCAGAAATAAGCGAAGAAACCGTTTTGGCGACTAAAGTAAGTGGCTTTAAGCATCCGACTTTTGCGACCTTGGCGACTGATATTCAGCCCTTTGCATTTTATCAAGATATCATCACCGTGTATGATGTGCATTATCTAAATCCAATCAGTAAAGGGAGTTTGAAGCGCTATGAATTTAAAATAGAAGATACTATTTTTCATCAGATTGATACGACTTTTGTATTGTCTTTTCATCCTATAAGGGGAAAGCATTTTGATGGGCTAAAAGGTTTGCTTTACATTAATACGAATGGCTATGCTATCCAAAATGTTATTGCTAGTCCAGCGGAAAAGGGTTTAGTTGATGTAAAGATTCAGCAAGAGTATGAATTGATTAATAATACACAGTGGTTTCCCAAAAAGCTAAATTTTGAAATGTATGTGGTCCCTAAAGGAATACAGAATGAAGGTGGAGGAAAAACAAAAATATATGTAACAGGTAGAAGCTATTTTTCTAATATTAATTTGTCTCCTTCCTTTCGGAAAAAAGATTTATCAGTATCTTCTTTTATTCTGCACGAAGATTCAGATAAGCGTTCTACGGATTATTGGAATAAGTATCGAGTAGATTCTCTGAAGGTTGAGGAAAAAATAAGCTATCGGGTGGTGGATAGCATTGGACAGTTATTAAAGTTAGATGCCATCGTTCAATTGACAGAAAAATTAGCAGTTAACAAAGTAGGCATAGGTATTTTTGATTTGGATATTCCAGAATGTTTGGTTTATAATAAATACGAACAGACTCGGCTAGGAATTGGATTGCACACCAATGAAAAATTATGGAAGCATATTTCTGTCGGTGGTTTTGGTGGTTATGGCTGGGCTGATAATAAATGGAAATATGGTGGAGATATCATTTGGACCATTAGTAAAAAACATGAGGTGGAATTGCAAGCAAAATACCAGGATAATCTTCGTGAAACAGGTCGTGCTCGCTTAAATATATTTGACCGGAATAAGTATGATTTTAGATCGCTGGTTGCCTTCCAAATGGATCGTATCCAACAAAGTCGCTTGTCCTTTGGTTTTCGCGCTTTTCGTTTCGCTAAGTTTTTGCTTACGCTAAATAAAACAGCTGTTAGCCCCAAGTATCAGTATACCTATCATGTTGATAATCAAATAGATAGCTTGAATTACTTGAATACTAGTTTTTCTTTAGACTTTCGATATGCTTTCGCTGAAAAGTTTTATGAGACTAAGACGGATCGGATTACACAAGGAACTAAATATCCTGTTTTGGTCATGAATTATACAAAAGGATTGAAGGGGGTAATGGGTGGAGAATTAGCGTATAATAAGTTGGAGGTTTCCCTTTCGGAAAATATTTTTATTCGTAATTTAGGTCGAATGAATATTCGTTTCGAAGGGGGCATTTTAGACAAGCCACTTCCTTTTGGCTTACTCTTTTCTGGTGATGGAAGTAAGGGAAAGAGTAAGGTGTCGGTTATGATTCCCAATTATTTTCAGACGGCTACAACACAGGAGTTTTTGTCCGATCAGTATGTCAATGTTTTCTTTTCACAAAACTTTGGTTCGTTGTTTAGTATTAAGAATTTTAGTCCTTATTTTATTATTCACCATAATATGGGGTGGGGGAGACTTGCACATCCTGAAAATCATGAAAAGGTTGAATTTTCCGTAAGGGACAAGGGGTTGTATGAAGCTGGTTTGCAGATTGACGATATCCTAAAAATTAATATTTTAAATACCGCCTATTTAGGTTTAGGGGGTGGCGCATTTTATCGGTATGGGGCTTATGCCTTTGATAAGCCTATTGATAATTTTGCGTTTAAGGTTTCTTTTCGGTATAGTACGAAGTAAGCTACATAATAAATGCTTACTACAATCCTAGCCGACGACCTTGTTAAATCGGCTGTCCAAGCAAGCACTGATATCGGTAGTGATGAATTTACCATCTAAAAATAAACTAAAAATAGTAGCAGGGCTAGGAGCAGACTGAGCCGATTTCAATGTCTTTAATTTAATTACTTTTAGTGATAGGTTTCTGTTTTTTGCTGTTTCTTGAATAGCGTTTAAGGCATGAAATTCAGCAAAGGGGCAGCGATTAGAATAGTAGACAACAATACCTTTTTTATGCGGGCATTTACCACTTTTTACACTTTTATTGAAAGAAGGATTATTTGCTTTCTTGTTGATCTTTTTAACTAAAAGACTAAAGCCACTAGATGTTTTTTCGACTTCTTCAAAGCCTTGTCGGAGTAGCCATTTGGTGTCGCTCATAAAGTGGAATTTCTTAGTTCCAACAACCGTGACTAGTCCACTTTTTCCTTGTTTTTTAGCATCTTGTTCAGCGGTTTTTAATAGCTTTTTACCGTAGCCATTTTTCTTGTATTTTCCAGAAACCCAGAAACAATTGATATTAAGGTAATTGGGGGCAGTGATAGGAATCCAGGCACTTTCGGCAGGGCCGTATTCGATAAAGACTTTGGCTCTTTCATCAATTCTGCGGAACACATATCCGTTGTTAAATTCTTTAGTCAGCCAATCTTTTTTTGCTTGATAGCTGTCAGAACATTTTTTGTCAGAAATGGCACAACAGATATGCTCTTCAGAGAGGTTGTCCGGATTCAGGTCTATTAGGTTTATCATGGCTCAGCTTTTGCCAGACAAAGTGTTTACTTTTCTTTTCTTTTGCAATGATCCAAATCATTTATTTATTTATTAGCTGTTTCCCTTTATTAGACTTTTGAAAGTTAAGGTCATCCGACCGAAAGAATAAAACAAAACGGGAACCACAATCAAAGTTAAGAAAGTAGCAAAGGTTAAACCATAAATAACGGTCCAGGACATGGGCGCCCAAAAATCCGCACTGTCTCCACCAACATAAAACTCTGGATCTAAATCCGTAACCAAAGAAGTGAAATTAATATTAATTCCGAGCGCCATGGGTAATAGCCCAAGAATGGTCGTAATCGCTGTCAACAATACAGGACGTAAACGAACCGATCCAGCATGTGCAATGACATCCTTGAACGCTTCTTTGGACATTTCCTCGTCTTCTTGTAGGCCTAGATCCAGCCTCTTTTGTGCAAGGGAAACATTCGTATAGTCAATCAAAACGATGGCGTTATTAACAACAATTCCAGCTAAAGAAATAATACCCATTCCTGTCATAATGATGACCAATGTATCACCCGACATCGCGTAACCAAGAAATACACCAATCGTACTAAAAACAATACTTAGTACGATGATGAAAGGCGTGATTACAGAATTAAACTGGGCAACAAGAATAAAGAATATACCCATTAAGGCGATTTTAAAAGCATTGCCTAAAAAAGCCATTGCCTTAGCTTGTTCTTCTTGCTCGCCTGTAAATTCAAAAGAGACGCCTTTGGGCAAAGGGTAAGATTCCATCAATCCTTTTAATTGGGCGACTATCTCATTGGCATTGTAATTTTCTTCGACATTACTGTAAACCGTTACGACCCTTTGCAAGTCTTTACGCTTGATAGAACTATAAGTGGAGCCATATTCAATCGTGGCAACAGCCGAAATAGGTACTTGCGAAATTCGACCATTAGCAGGATTTCTAAAGGTAATTTTTTGCGCAAGTAAATCGTCAATATTATTTCTATATTTTTCCGCAAGGCGAATTTGAATGGGATATTCGTCTTCTCCTAGTTTATACTTGGAGGCCTCTTCTCCAAATAAAGCCGTACGTATTTCTGAAGCGATTTGTCCGGTGGAAATTTCATATTGGCGTGCTGCTTCTCGATTAATATGAACAATTAATTGTGGTTTGTTCAATTCTACATCCGCTTTTAATTCTTCTATTCCACCAATATTTTGATTATTGATAAAAGCAATTATTCGTGCAGAAGTTGTGAGTAAGGTGTCGATATTGTCAGACCTTAATTCCAAATTTACCGGTTTTCCAGTCGGAGGACCCTTCTTGTCTCCTTCGACCGCAACCCGCACACCTGGGAATCCTTGAACAGCTTCCCGCACAGCTATCAAGGCCTCTTTACTGCTTAGGTCTCCTCGCTCTTTGTCCGGGACAAATGAAATCGTCAATCTTGCTTTGTTAGGAGAAGCGCCGGGCTCTGGTGGACCATTAGGATCAGAGGTGTTTTCCCCAATTTGCGTAAGCACTTCCTCAATGATAGGCCGATAAGGTTTCAAAGCATCTTGTACTTTTACTTCCATCTCTTTTAATATTTTGTTGGTTGCTTTGATGTCTTTACCTAGCGGTAGTTCAATAAAAGCATTGACAAACTTTGGATCGTTATCAGGGAAAAATTCAACTTTGGGTTTGCTCAAACCAAATATTGCCAGCGAGCCAATAAATAATAATATCGTTCCTAGAATGGTCACAAAAGGTACTCGTAAAGCAAAAGAAACCAATTTATCATATTGGTTTTCTAACCAAGGTAGAAATTTATTTTGGAAGACTTGCGCAAAATAATTAAAGACAAAAGTATTCACTAAAGCAATTATAATCGCAAAGCCTAATAAATTTCGTAAGGCTAAAACACCCAGCAAATGAGCAATGATAGCAACCAATAGCATGATGCCAGTCGTGATCAAAGTGATGCGTTGATTCTTTGCTTTGGTCTCCTTTGAATGATCTTCTAACTTCATGAAATAAGAAGCTAATACCGGATTGATGACTAACCCGACAAACAAGGAAGAGGTCAAAACAATAATCAAAGTGATGGGTAAAAATTTCATAAAACTACCCATGAGGCCGGGCCAAAAAGCCAAAGGTAAAAAGGCTGCCAAAGTGGTTGCGGTAGAAGTAATAATAGGAACCGCTACTTCGCCAGTACCACGCTTAGCAGCTTCAATAGGACTATAGCCTTCTTGGCGATATCGATAAATATTCTCAATAACAACAATGCCATTATCCACCAACATCCCCAAAGCCATAATCATCCCAAAAAGAATCATCAGGTTTAAAGTGTAACCCAACATGCTGACAACGATGAATCCCAATAGCATCGAAAAAGGTATGGCGACACCTACAAAAGTGGCATTCCGAATGCCTAAGAAAAATAGTAATACTAATATCACTAATAGCATTCCGGAGATGATGCTATTCTCTAAATTAGCTACTTGATCTCTTGTTTGAATGGACTGGTCATTAAAAATACTAACTTTTATTTGTTCTGGAAGTATTTCTTTTTTTGCAAGTTTGATAACGTCCTTGATTCGGTCTGAAGCAGAAAGTAAGTTGCCCCCTTTTCTTTTAATGATATCTAAGGAGATAACGGGAAGCCCTCCAGAACGTGCGTAACTCGTGCGATCTTGGTATCCAAAATCAACTTCTGCGACGTCCCGCATGTAGATAGGGAAGCCTTTTTCACTCTTAATAATGAGGTTGCGGATTTGGTCAATATTAGTGAATTCCCCTACAACTCGAATGGCTCTTCTAAAATCATTTTTGTTAATTTCGCCACCTGACATAGTGATATTTTCTCGGGCGATAGCTGTCGAAATATCTCTAAAACTAATTTGTCTAGCTTGAGCAGCATGTAAATCGACATCGATTTTTACTTCCCGATCTAACGCGCCTTTAATCGTGACATCTGATATTTCGGAAAGGTCTCCAAATAAGTCTTCTAATTTTTCGGCGTAAGCTTTTAATTCATCATTGGGGAAAGGTCCAGAAAGGTTGACAGTCATTATGGGTAGCTGAGATAGATCCACATCAAAAACATTCGGATCTGTTTTTAGATTGTCTGGAAGATCTGATTTGGACTTGTCCACTGCATCTTTTACTTTTCGTAAAGCGTCACTAATATTTTCATCGGTATTGAATTCTGCGACAATGACAGAAAAATCCTGCATGGAGGTAGAGGTGATTTTATTCAATCCTGCAATTGATTGTAACTCCTTTTCTATGGGACGGGTAATGAGGTTTTCAATATCAACAGCTGAGTTTCCAAAATGAGGCGTGTTGATGAAAATTTGATTCAAAGTGACTTCTGGAAATTGTTCTTTGGGGATAGAATTATAGGTGGAGACACCCAGAATGATGATGATAAACATCAATACAAACACGCTGGTCCCATTGTCGATAGACAACGATGATAGTTTGAATTCTTTTTTTATTTTGTCTTTTAGCTCTTCCATTATTCTATTTGAGTACTTTTCTTAAAATTCTATTTCGGTGATCATTAGAATCAAAAAATTATTTTTTCACCTTCACTAATTCACCATCCACCAAACCAGAACTGCCTGAAGCAATGAGGATGTCTGTCTCTTCTAGTCCTTCTTTTACAATGATCCTACCGTCATAAGCTTCGCCTAGTTTGAGAATTTTTTTTCTGGCGATGAATTCATCTCCTTCTTTTACGAGGATCATGGTGAAGTCATTTTCTTCGACATCTTGGCGGACTAATTCTGCTGGAATAGTGATGACTCCTGGATACGTTTTGTCATTGATTATTATCTTGGCAAGTAGGTTGGGCTTTAACTTTCCCTTATGGGAATGTGTGGCCACTTCTACCTTGAAAGTCCGATTAGCCGGATTAATGGAAGATCCAATTAAGGTTATTCGCGCTGGAAACTCAAAGTCATCTAACGCTGGAATAATGACCCTTACCGGCTGTCTTCTGCGAATGTTTTTGGTGTAGATTTCAGGAGTCTGTGCTACTATTTTTAATTTGCTTGGATTCAAAATTTGGACGATAGGTGCGCCCGGTCCTGCTAATTCGCCTGCTTCCAAAATGACTCGTTCTACTACGCCAGAAATAGGTGCATAGACATTTGCCTTCTTTAATTGAATTTGTAATAATTCAATTGTTTTCTCTAATTGTTCCACTCTGTTTTTGGCTTGTAGATACTGCATTTCTGTGCCGATTTTTTGTTTCCACAAGCGGTCTTGGCGGTTGAATACATCTCTTGCCAAACTCAATGCATTTTCGGTTTGTTCGATTTGCTTTTGTATGGGTTCGGAGTCCACAGTTGCTATCAAGGAGCCGCTCCTGACGCGGCTTCCTTCTTTGACATTGAGCGATAAGATGCTTCCGCCCATTTGGCTGCTGGCCATGACCATATCTTCTGCTTCTACATTACTTTGAATCTCGATAAAATGCTGGAAGTCTTCTTTCTTAAGCGGCATTGTTGTGACCAATTTACCTTCTTTTTTGGAAGGGGATTGAATCTCGATAGAGTCTTGTAGTGTCTTAATAAAGTTTTTGAGCTTACCTAAATCATTTTGCTTTTTGACTAGTAAAGTTTTTTTGCTTTCGAGGTCTGCTGGGATTTTCCAATCGACTGATTTTTTGCAACCGAGTATCGAAATGGTAACTAGAAGAAAGGTTAGTATTTTAAATTTCATTTCTTTGTATTTTTCTTTTGGTGTTGATATTAAAACAGTTTAGGATGTTATTTTCCAAGTGCTTGTTTCAATCTTATTTTTGCTTTGAGTAATTCAAATTTTCCGTCAATGATATTTTGTTGGGCTTGGTAGAGCGCCATTTCTGCTTGATTTAGTTCTATGCTTGAACCGACTCCTTCTTTGTATTTGACTTTAGAAACATGATATATTTTTTCTGCAAGTGTCAAGTTCTTTTGTCGTTGTTTTAGATTTTTTTGGGCATTTTCGTAGGCAATACGGGCGTTACGGACTTGAAAGCTTAGGCCTCGCTCCATGTCTAGTTTCCCATTTTTGAGTATTTCTAATTGCAATTTTGCTTGTTGTACTTTAGCTTTTGTGCCGAAGCCTGAAAATATTGGAATGTCAATAGAAAATCCTGCAATAGAAGAAGGAGTGTACAAAAGGTCATTCAATTTGTCCCCTTGCCATTTCATATCATAATTCACAAAGCCATTGGCACTAGGATAGTAAGCGGATTCTTTCGCTTTAATATTAACTTGATTTAATCTTTCTGTTGCTAGAATGGTTCGATACGCTGGGTGAGCAAGCAGGTTTAATTTTTCCGCAAGGAGCTCATCTGGGATACTCGCCAGTACATCATCTGTAGAGCTTGTCAATTGAAGTTCGTCTTCCAAAGGAAAGCCCATTGTTAATTTTAAAGCCTCTAAAGCCATGGTCTTTGTACGTTCGAGATTTTCCAATTGCACTTGTAGGTTCGCCAATGATAAATCTAAACGATCGACGTCGAGTTCTTCTACAAATCCATTTTTGAAAAGTGCTTTAGTTTCCACTCTAAGTTTTCCTAAATTTTCAATATTTTTTTGTAAAGTCTTGCTACTCTCTTGAATCAGTAAGGCGGGTAGATAAGCGTTTGTGACATCGTCTTCGGCCTTTCTGCGAATCGCTTGAAAGTCTTCTTCGGCATAAGTTTTATAAACCTTAGCGGCCTTCAGACCTTGCAAGTATGTCCAATTAAAAAGCAAAGAAGAAGCGGTCACTGTTCCCGAGATATTATGATTTTGTGCAAACGAAACTTCTCTATTAAAATTAGGATTACCCATTCCAAAAGACTCTGGCAAAAGAATAGTAGATTTTTTGAGGAAGTAGCTATCTCCAAAACTCGCCTTGACATGAGGCAGGCCCATTGCTCTAGTTTCCAGAATTTTTTGATTCGCTTCTTCTATTTTTAATTTTGCATTTTTAATAGCATTTTGATGACTCGTTGCATAGTTGACGGCATCGGCTAAAGAGAAGGTGTTTTCTTGCGCCAAAAGTAGCGAAGAGCTCATCAATAATACACCGACTATGACCGTGCATTTGGGGAGGTGCTTGCGCAAAAAAAGTATTGATTTATTTTTCATAAAAAACTGATTTTCAATGGGTTACTTGCGTAGTTTGGCTTTTATTTTATTGAATTGCTTACGTCCTTTGTCTGTCATGACGCCGTACATGTGGTATTCTAGAAGCATTAAATAATACTGCTCTTTACCCGCAATATTTTCTTCTCGGTCGCAGGAAGTAATCACACTATTAACATAAACATTGGTGATGAATTCGGGGTCTATTTCATTCCTATAGAGTCCTAGTTCAATTCCTTTTTTCATGTTTTTGGTAATTCCTTCGAGCATGAACTCTTCTTGGATTTTGTCAACCAATTGCCAAATATCATAGAAATATTTTTTTAATTCTATCATGACATCTGGGGACATTTCTTTGTAGTGGATATATATTAAATGCCCAATCTCGACCATAGCTTGAATGGGATTTTTGCTTTTCTTGGCAATCTCCGCAATGCTTTTTGCCTGAGCTTCAATGTGCGCAACTACGAGCACTTCGATTAGTTTTGCTTTGGAAGCAAAGTATTTGTAGATCGTTTTTTTGGACATGCCTGTCTCATTGGCAATGTCATCCATGCTGACGGATCTGAATCCACGCTTCCGAAAAAGCATGCTGCCTGCTTGATGAATTCGAGCAATATATTGTTCTTCTTTCTTCACACCGCAAATATAGGGTAAAAAATATTGGAAACGCAAGTAGTTTTTGAAGTTTCCTGTAAAGTGTTTGATTTTAGGGGATGAATTGTAAAAGTACTGAATCCTAATTTTAAGTGAATCCGATATGATTGCTCAGCTTGACCAATATACTCAAGTTAAATTCATCAGCAAGCAGAGGCGCTATCCCCATAGTCCAAACAAAATTCGCATAAGATTTTTTTTTCATACCTTTGTCTCATCAAAACCCCCCAAAAGATGAGAAAATACTTTCAGCGGAAAGCTTTCGCAAATATGAATGAGATTTTACCGAAAGGAAATCCAGTTCCCAACAGCATTTTAATCATTTTTGATTCCACGAAGAAAGAGGATGAAGAATTAGTTATGCAATGGCTGCGTCAACAAAAAGATATCTTTTCGAAGAAAATGTTGATAGGGACAGAGCCTTATAATCCCTCCCCAAAGCCTTTGATGTTTCCTAAAATTGGGAAAAAAGACATCACTTGGTTTGGCAGTTTGAAGCTAGAGGCGATTAAACGGGTCAAGCATGATTTTGTACCAGACATATTGTTAGTCTTACACCATGAATCCTCCAAAGCTATTGACTTTTTTGCGCAAGCGATACCAGCTAATCTCAAAATATCACATAGACCAATAATCAAATCG